>CM061046.1:37923534-38171933 GCA_030762985.1 Adelphocoris suturalis
CGGTTAGCAGGTTACCCTCAGACTTTACTATTTTTGGAATAATATCACCTCTAACATATTCATGCTTCAATAAGTGAGAAAATTCGCCCAACTACCTAGGCAGACGTTTTCTTTCATTTGTACAGAATTGCATACAATGTAAAGCTTGAATGACCAGCCCTTCCCCATTTTTGTCAACCCTGATTGAAATCGTCCCTACTTATTTGTGTTACCCGAATTTTAATGATTTTTGATGTTTTGTGATGATAAACACACTGAGTTTGAAAAATGTACACGTGCACTTGTACATATATCCCCTAGACCAAGTACTTAGAGTGTTGCACGTTATTATTTTATAGACATCACTTCAAAGAATCAGTTCGAACCACTGGGTTGCTGAACGTTCATCCGTTTGCTCTCCCTGAGGAGAAAAAATTGAAAAATAATGGCAAGGTATAAAAAAAAATTGAAAAACTTTGGCGGGAAAAGAAAATCAATAATATGGGAACAAAACATTATTGGTGGAACAAAAATTGCCTTGTATCTACGACAATCGTGTCAGCTGAAATAAGTAATTCCAATGGAATTTCCACTTCACGTAACCGGGTTCATTATAACATTTGTCGCCTGTAGGTGGACTTCTTAAGCTTAGGTAGAATATATTTTAGATAATATTAATTTTCAGTTGGTGGGTCAACTCGTGTTAAATACTTGGAATGTGTAGGTGTGTTACTTAATTTAATTAATTTCTTCTCCGTAGGCGTCTACACCTATGCAGATATATTAAGATACTTAATAGTAAGGTCTTCTGCTTAATAATTATCCATTTCAGAAATAATGAATGTTTAATAATTTGCATCGTTTTAATCTCCCCATTGCCAATTTTTTTACCCCAAACTGCTACTCCTAACTACAAAATGAAGCTTATTGCTTGGATTGCACATTTAAGAATATTTAATTTGTTTTACATAATTGATGCATTCTACGGTATTTTCAAAGTTTCAATTTCAACAATAAGTAATGCGGATTAATCCATTTAGGCTTCAAAAAATTTTTGATACGTTTTTAGTTACGGTACCTATTAATTGTAAAGCTGAGTTTTTTGTGTCCAGGAAAGTTGGTGAGTGACGACTTGGTGGTTGACATAATCGAAAGTCGTCTTGACAGCCCGGAGTGCAAGAACGGATTCCTTCTTGATGGTTTTCCCAGGACCATAGTGCAAGCTCAAAAGGTGAAGAGATACATTCATTTGATTTTATAATTTTACAATAATAGGTAATTGGTTTTAATTAGGAGCTTTCATGGTTTGGTGGCAAATAATAGGTTCCTATTCAGTTATATTAGTCAATGACATAAGTTATAATCCTTGTCTTGGTAGTACAACAACGTTAGACGAATTGCCTAAGCACTGGAAGATAATCGACTATTGAAAAATAGTCGAAGTTAAAGAGATATAAGCGGTATAGTTATTTTGTTTGAGAAGCAATGAGGTAGCAATTGAGATTGGAAATTGAATCAGTTGCACTCGACTGTTGATGTGATTGAGTTACGTACAATATATCATTTTCATTAAGCAATTAATTTTAGTCTTGTGTTCTTGAATAATTGAACATTAATTCCACTTGTAAATTTACGACAAAACCTACCAAACTTGCGCTTTATGCATTTGTTGGCTATATTCAATCACACTACCTACTAGTATATTAAGTCTTTTATAAAATATGTATGGAGCTTTGAACCAGATGTTTCTTGTAAGGTCTTGAATGTTTGCATTTGATTTTGATTTTACAGCTGGACGAGCTTCTTGAGAGCCGGGGCCAGTCTCTTGATGCTGTGGTGGAATTCAAAATTGAGGATAGTGTCTTGGTGAAGAGAATAACTGGAAGGTTGATCCATCCTAAGTCTGGTCGCTCTTACCACACTGAGTTCAATCCTCCTAAAAAGCCCATGACAGACGATGTAAGGAGATGCTGAATTGACTCAATCATGTTGAATGGAACTGTTTAATGTGTATAGGGGGTTTCTAAAATATTGGGTCGATTTCAATAATTTGTATCTCAATTAGTGACTTCTTCATCGAGTTAACAAGCATAATTTGATTCTCCAGGTTTTTTTTCACCCTAGTCAAAAGAAGGGCGAGTTAGGACTTGGTTGGTTCCCCTATTAATTTTATTGCAAGCAATAAAAATATTCTTTACACAAAATATGCATCAAAACGCAAGCCCCTCCATTTTTACTCGAATTTGAAGAAATTTTCAGGAATGAGCGTTATCCACGAATTCAATTTACATTTTAATACAAATTGGTTCCGTTTCAAGACGCTTGGCACTACCAGCTTTGGTAATGGCTAATAATTCTCAAGGGTAGTAATTCACTAAGGTTCGTAATTTTTCAATTAAGGTTTTGTTATTTTCGATATGAACCTTTGTAATCGACAAAGAAAAAAATGTTCAACCCCCCTCAAAATGTGGAGTTTTCAAGAAGCATAGAATCCAAAAATCAAATTAAAAAGAAAAAAATCCATCTGTCTGCCATCCAGAGCATTTCTTCAAAACTGCAGGACCAAAGTTTATTAAATTCGGATTATGAATCACATTAGGGTCGAGTTGATCCTGTAAGCTCGGGATCAATTTCTATTAACCCTAAAGGTTGTTATTGATTGCTTCTACCTCAAAGAATCGATATTAGTTATGGATTTTTGCCTTCTCCTTCGTAGGTTTAGGTGTTTGAAGGTTGAGATTTTTGTTCATAGGCTTCTCAAATAATGTGGTTTATTGGTTTGCTTAGTGCTTTCGCCATCTTGTGGCCTCGTCAGAGCTTATTATTTATTGGCTCATGTTTAATAGAAGCTTGTTGGGCCCCTTTTCATACATCTCAGTGAATACCTTTTATATTTGGAGGTATATTTTGCGTCAATTATGTTAAAATGAAGTAGATTTGATAATCTGTGTGGCGGATCACGCATTGTCTGCAGGATGAACCCCTTAATTATGCCCTTATAAGTATAGGATGATTTCCTGGGATCAATTTGTGTTTTAAATTGAGAAATATTAAAATTTTTTGTGGAGATGTACATCTGAAGTGATAAAACTATAATTTGAGCTAAGCAAACCATTAAACCACATTATTTGAGAAGCCTATGAAAATAGAAAAAATCTCAACCCTCAAACACCTAAACCTACAAAGAATCGATTGAAATGAAATGAAAAATTTGTTTGCCATAACAAAACTTTTTGCATGAAAATTGTCAATAACACATTACAACACTTCATTAAAATAACAATTTGCTAATTAGGTACGTGGGTTCTGTGATATCAACAAAGTATGTCAAGATTGGAGAGGGAGTAGCGTTGTGGGTGACCCAAAAGCACCCCTACGATGCCGGCTGGGAGCATGCCCTGTGCCACACCCACCATGGCAGCCTCCTGGGCCAGGGTACAGCCGAACAGAGAGACCTGCCAAGACTTTGACCGGTCTCCCCACAGCTAGGCTCCCGGCCGATTGACCCAACTCCATGGCATTTGAGTCATGCCAAATGCACGCAAAATGGGGGCCACTACCAGAGGCTGACTGAATGGTCTGACCAAATTGGCGACACAGAATCGCACAACCATTTGGACAAATAAATACTACCACAATCCAAAGAATATACGAGCAGTCAAAAATAAACTATGTGGTAAACACTTGATAACAAATACTTGATTTTAAAACCTTTATATGTGAACAAAAATATCACAGTAGCAGAAAAATCGCAAGATAAAAACTTTTAGGAAGGTACTACTATAAAACACGTTAAAAAGTAATACTTGGAACATTTAGATATCTACATAGATGTCCCAGTCAAAAGGATGTCAATTTGTTTGCATGATCAGAGCACTCATAAAATTCCTCAGTCAGAAAGTATTATAATATAAATAAAAATAAACAAAATATAAATAAATGAGTAAAACACGCCATTGTATTGCTTAGCAGACTATCACTTCAAGTAGGAATTAAAATGTCAAAAAACTCATCAATTTTATAAAGTCTACTGTATAAATACTTTATACTAGACCTGCCTTTATGCTAGACAAGGCTGCCTTTATCGTCCTTCTGAAACTGTACGCAGTAGCTTGGCTAGTTTTGTCTAGAATCCTGTTGAGAAGGGCTGGACCCAAATTCATCAAACGAGACTGCGAGCCAATACAAAACGGGACTTTTGAGTGATTTCTTTGCCGAGGCTCATAAGCGTGCACTAGAATATGGATCTGGCCTGGGCTCTGAGAGGAATCACCAAGTTGTTGTGATGTACTATATACGGGATTTAGAAGGTCTGTCTACTACAGAAATAATAAACCGTTGTGTTATAATTTGCAGCTTTTTTGTGGTTTTTCAACGTTTCTTGCGTTGGTGACGTCAAAGCACTTCTCCCATCTAGTTGGGACCCCTCTGCCCATGGGTGATGTTACCAGCGCACGAAACTTCTGAAAAATCATAGAATGAAAACAACTTATCGTGAAGTGCAGTAACTTCTCAGGATGAAATCTACTTCCATTTAAAAATAGTAAAAGCACCTTTTTCACACCCATAGGTAGCGCTCATCGTGCACTTGGGTTCCACATGATGCGGTATGACATTGAGGTAATAGTGACCCCTGCTCAGTTTCATTGAAGTCTGGTAAAAAATTAAGAAAGCTATGCATATGATCCTAGACTACACTCGACCTCAATGAAATGATCCTCATAAGGAACTCGTGAAGTCACACAACCCCTTGAAATTTCCTAGACATTGGGTGGTAATTGAGAGACCCAATTTAATTCACAGACCCATTGTGTGAAATACTCGTAGGAAAAAACTTATAAACGCTACAATTTGAAATAGTTGAGATACGAATTCAAGAAATCCTCTTAAGATAGTATAGTTTGGGGAGGTGTTATAATTTTTATAGTTTTCAACAAATTTCACCTGTTTTTTTTTTTTTTTTTTATTTTTTTATTCAGGTGACTGGCGAGCCTCTTGTGCACCGAAGCGATGACAATGTTGATGCTCTCAAAAAAAGATTAGAGGTTTACCATAACCAAACCAAACCCCTCGTTGATTATTACAACAAAAGAGGTAGGTAATGTAAGTACTGGGTTGAGTTACTAGCTTCTATCTTTCCAATTTTTTGAAATGCTGCCCGTTTGGTTGCATTTATTTTAATTCGCTTCACCCCTTCAAAAGGAAACTGTTCGCTTTTACCCATCTGTACTATCATATTAGAGAGTTCCTAAACGATAAGGTGCTTGGGGATTTTATCATCTGGGGCGAGCCACAGCGGATGGTAACCTAATAAAGTCAAGAGGGTCGAATTTGCATTTCATCTTTGAGTGACGCTACTTATCTTCAAGTAACGCTGAATGTTGTTTCCAGCATTTCTTAAGTTTCCTAGTTCTTTTCTTATTCTCGAAAAGGTTTCGCAATGGCAGATTTTGAAAATTTATTAACAAAAAAATGAATGTAAAAAAAATGAATGTAATTTTCATTAATCATGAATACCAACTAGAAATGAATATAACTGTTATCGATGCGTAAGGTTACTTTGCGATAGGGAACAAGAGATGAGATAGGTTGGTTCGGGATGAAGCGTCTTATGTTAATTAAAAACGGGGTCACACAAGACCTCAACATTCTCTGGAGTAGGGAAACAGCTAGATATAGACAAACCACGTCTTCCGATCCCAAACGAGCATACTGGCTTCTAAGTAAAAGTAGAAATTCAATTAGAACTATGATTGGCATCCTCACCGGACATCATGATTTCCGTAAGATGCTAAATATTATAGATAACAATATCTCACCTATGATCCCTTGCGGACGAGGAGGATTCCGCTGAGCACTTTCTTTGCAGATGCGACCGGTACTGGAGATCCAGAATGGAGGCATTTGGTCATCATAATTGAACGTGCTTCCCTCAGAGATATTGAGTGGAAAAGAATAAAAAAATTTGCTGATCTAAGCAAAAGGTTTGCTTGCGACGACTCCAACTCGGGTTAACCGGCGGAATCCTCTTTTAAATTAAAGGGGCCTCTTTTTGAGGGAGAGTATAAGCCGTTCATGGTGCCTGAAACTCTTTTTCATTGGTAACCCCTAGCAGTGAGTGAGTGAAGCGTCTTATGTTTAGTTGAAATAAATGTGTCTTATTGGAGCCTCATCTGCCCACACATGCGCAGTAGTGTTTTCTGTTCACGATAAGGCGCCTCATCTCTATCTCCCTATCGCTTAAGGAACTCTCTAATATGTTACAAAATCGGTGTATTGTTAAGATAAATTTATCGTAGATACAAGTGATTGATATAATCGTTCTCCGAATGGATTGTTTGTTTTGAAATAGCCTAGTTGATAACTATATCAGTTTCGAGGAAGGTTATTCATATTATATACAGAATATATTATGTGACCTGAACTTGAAATTATTTATCAAAAACTAATATCTGCAGGTCTGCATCAGGCGGTAGATGCTTCTCAACCAATGGACAAAGTCTTCTTCATGCTGCAGAAGATTTTTGACCGATGCATTACCCAGAAAAAAGAAGAGATTAGGCTCGTATGACGACTATAATTTGGAATGTAATTGAGACATTAACCGAAAGAAAAATGTTAGATTCTTCTAGTAATGGTTTATTGTTGAATTCGTTGAGCTATGCTACCTTCAACAGTAGGTAGCTGTCAATAATGTAGAAAGTGGAAAATCCCATTCACCAAGTCCAAATCGTTAGAAGAACACTTGCAGACAGCAGAAGTACCTATTAGATTAGTCGATATAGAGTTAATTGTGATTGTACATTTACATAGATGGGTAGGGTCAACTTCTGGCCAGTAAGCCTGTCTTCCTCGCACATATCCCGCTGCATCAAGTATCTACGTTCTTATATCCATATATTTTTGTAACTTCTGCAAGTACATGAGGTATCTCCATTATTTTTCATGAATACACTGCCATCTGGTTCTTCCTTATAAAATAGCTACATAGTGCTTTGGGATACCTATCCAATTAATAAAATTGTTGATCCTTTATAACCATCCAGTATGTTTTGTGCAGTAAAGGTGATGAATCTGATTATTGAGCAGTTTTTTTTCCCCTGTGCAGCCAACATTATCCTTGAAGGAGTGTTATCCATGTATTTTTTTTTCCAACATTTTTATTTGAAAGATGAGATTGAGATGAGGTGATACCTATTTTGTTTTAGTGCAAGACATGTGTTGTTGGTTCCTAATTAAATTCTGAAGTTCGTATGACATCATCGCAGCACTTGGCTGGATAGACGAAGTTGAGCGAAATTTCAAGACAATGACGAGAAACGCTCCACAGTCTCAATGTCAGGTGGGGAATTGCATGTGCGAAGAAACAGTTCCGTTATGATTAGCCACCGTTCTGTTTTCAACTGTGAACAACCAAGCTTCATAATATTTCCTATTCTTTTCCATTCTGTCACTTCAATGAGAAAAGTTGAAAGTAGTTTCAGTGCAGAGATGGCGCTGATCCTAATCTTTGTTGTAACTGCTCAGCCCGTGGAATGGTTCCAAATTACCGATCCGGTTCCGAGGGTTTCTACACCCACGCTTTCCAGACCCTTCTCGCCTTCAGTAGCAACGTTCCTAATAATATTTCGACTTTCACTTTATGATCTGTTGTGTAGTGGCCGAATACGTCTCAAAAAAGAGCTGGATGGAAACAGAGAAAGGGGAATGAATTTTATCAGTTCCGATGTTAGGAACAGAACTACAATGAGTGCAAATTCAAAATGGTTCAGGATCACTGCAGATTGAGAATGCTTTGTAGATCGAGGTGTGCAGCATATACATAAGCGTATGATTGTACGATTGAATTTACGCACTTTGTGTACAAATAAATAGGTAACTAAATAGTATCCTAATGAAAACATATTTTTGGATTTTTACCCTTTCACAGTTTTATTGATTCTTCAACTCATTACCTTTTAGTGAAATCAATTAGTCAGCATAAATTTTTCGCTTGCATTTTTTAATATCCTACTTCATATTTTATAAAAATTTTCTGAGTAATGTTCTGCTTGAAAAGAAAATTAATCTAAAAATATTTTATTTATAGAAGGGGAGGGGGTTGGCTACTTGAATATTGATCCCAGTTTGCTCTGATGATGTTAACGAAATCGAGGAGAGCAAACTGGGGGGGGGGGGGGGGGGGGTGTTCTGCAATTTTATTTCGATGGGTAAACTATTTCACAGTCGAGATACATCGCCATCTTTACCTTGGAGACCTTCCCAGGTGTTCTGTTAGCCTCTAACTCGAAAAAGGCCACCATGTTTTGCCATGGAAAACTTCTTCAGGTGATCAGTATGACAGTTATCCTTCTCCACTCTGGAAAAGTTGTCACCACCTCCATAGGTATTCTCAACATCTACAAGATGAGGTTAAGTATATTTACTCTGAGATTTTGGTGTTTCCTTGTCCTTTATCACTCTGTAATTGATTACCTATTATTTGTGTATTAAATATAAATTTAATGAGTTTATAGTGGTTCCTAATTAGGGTTGCCAGATTTTTCGGATCATATAAAGTATATCCTGGCTGCTACCAAGGAAAAGTAAAGTATTTCAATGAAAGTTGAAGTTAACGTTCTCGATTTACACACTGAGGTATTTTTCATTCAGCATCAGCAAATAAGGGCTTGAATGTGTCAGATTACTGAAAATAAGAAAGTTCAGTTTAAGGAATTAAAAAAGAACCATGGATAGTAGTATTTTTACTTGTACGTAGGTCACAAAATTTGTATTCCGAAGAAAACATTACTAGACATTTCTGTGGTGAATTTACCACCAATATATTCAACAAATAAAGACGATGGGCCGCCTAAAAGACAGAATCCCAAGCTCCCAAGGAAAAGCAGACGACTGAGAACCATAGAGAATAATTCTCATCGTTTCGAGCTCCCTAGCGCTCTAGATAAGGAAACGTCTTCACAAAGGATAATTCCAGATCAAGAGGGATTATCAAAACCAAATAAAAACGATAGATCTAAATATTATCGTTTATTATACACCCCCTGGGACAAGGGCAAACAAGCCAGACGCACTCTTTTGAGAGGGGGCGGAAGTTCGCATTTCCCCTTCCGCCCACCGAGCACGACCGATCAAACCCGGCCGAGCCGAGAATTCGAAAAGCTAATTTGCATACTAACCATAAAGTGGCCACCCGATCGGAGGCGCCCCCCCCCCCCCCCCCCCTATAAATATCACGCACGAGACACAGCGTGCTCATTCGAATCTCAACCCTCAAGCTGATGTCATCTCTCTCTCCAGACGAAGTGACTACACGCATCGAACCAGATTTTCTACCTTCCCATTCTCATCGACTTCTTGGTAGCTTCGAGTGCGGACACCTCCACTCACTACCCAACGAAGCTCTCTTCAATCAGGTCATCGCCCGGTGCAAGCTAAGATTTCTATCTTCCTTGCACGCCCGCTGGGGTGACTTAGACGTGCCACCCGGACCTCGCAGCCCTAAGCTCTTGTCCGCTGGGTCACGCCGGTTAATCGCACTTCTCATACGATCCGATTAACTGTCCAAGGAAGTCCTTCTAAGGACTCGGAGAGGACCCTAACATCGATCTGCGAGAGAGATCTGTTAAGCGAGTCCCTCCTCTTCAAAAACCCTTTTTCAGAGCCAAAAAGGTATTTCCGAACAAATTGTATATTTCGTTCGTACGATGGAGAGAGGCCCCTCTTTCCTCGGAGGAGCCGGGGCGGAGGATCTCTGAGCGGGCGGCAAATGCTCCGAGACAGGCGATCCACCCGCATTCCAACGACGATCCACAGCTAATTTCAGTGATGGGATCGACGCGTTGCCTACCAACTCCGTGACAGACTTGGTGATTACACATTCACCTGTACAACAGGTCGAGGATACTTTCCAGACCCTTTCGGAAAGCAATTTTACCTTCAAGCATGAATATCCTCGATATTCAATGCACATTTCAATCTTAACGAGTCCATATTTCAGTAAGGTTGTGTTACGTACATGAATGTAATTAGGAACATCATTTTCAATCTCGTTCTCACTACAAAAATATCTCGTGCATCTATTGGGCACTTAAGGACGTTAGGAACGTTTTAGGAACTCGAAAAGTTACATTCATTCAGTCCCTCTTTATTTTTCTGAAACACTACCTATAAAATATTAAAAATTCGGAAAAGAGCTGTGGAAACTGAAAATTCAGAAAAACTTTGAAAATTCACAATTTGAAAAAAATCTTTATACTTGACAAAAAAGTAAATTAGACCTTGTCCTTGACTAGTAAGAAGGTGCGGGGGCTGAACTTTTCTTCTTTGTTTCAAATATTAAGTATTTTGGTGTACTTTAAATTTGTTATAAAGTATACACTATTTTGAACAAAAATAAAGTAGGAATTAAAGTAGATCTGGCAACCCTATTCCTAATGTTGAAGTGGAAAACAAAACAAAAAAGAAATTTTTATTAATGTTGCTGCCAAAAGAGTTGAACCTTGGCAGCAACGACTGAAACTAAGTACCTACTCTTGGTTAGTTAACTACTGTTGTTTTGCCTGTTGGTGGAATATTATTCCAGTGGAAAACTAGTCAATTGTGGGTTATTTCTGGAGAAGTTACAGACCCCCCCCCCCTCCGTTGGTTCCAATGATAAGGACAAAATCGATGAGGAGAGCAAACTGGATCGGGATACTCTGTATCGAGAACTTTTTGGCGATATGGAGTCACGATACTGAAACGTAGAATCTCTGTGGAACTCAAGTGTAGGGATCTCCCACCCAATAGCCTCGATAGTATCCATTCGGCCTCCTAATGCATTTAGATGCAGTGATAGGAGAGGTTTCAGAGTGCTCTGGCGGCCTCCCTCAAAAGTATTCCCTACTGAGCAGTGAAGTACTTGATTGATTAAAAGGTTTGTTCGCAGTGACCATCAAACTGGTAAGAAATGGTTGGAAACGCGTTTGGGGCGTTCGCAGTGTCCATTTGGGGAAATCTCTGACAGTATAGCATCCATAGTAGTCCGTTCGCAGTGATCACCAAACCAGTTTGAAACGCGTTGTGGATCGGTTTGACCGGTCAAAGAAATTTCTGCTGACCAATCTGACGGTTTGCCCCCCACCACACCACAACTTGAAGTAGCCAATCAAATCATTCCACCTTGAGATGTATGGGTAGCGGAAGCTCAGGGAGCTGTGAGATGATAAGCCAGCCGGAGATGAGATAGCCGTCGAGATATCTGCATGTCGTGCATTGTTTACTAAGTTCTGCCTTTGCATTTACCCTCGTTTTACTTCTACGGTTAAGTATTTATCAAGAGTTTCCTACAATGAGTTGTGTGATATGGAAAATCTTATGTGACAACAACGTAGAATGGGAATCTTCGTCTGAATAGCAACAAAATCACACAGTAAAATGTTATTACTTAATCTCAACTGATGTTGTTTGTAAAGCTATTAACATTAAAAATTAAGAATGACGGTCGACCTCGAGATCGAGCTGAATTCTTTCCGCGATATAAATACCGTATTATCCCTCAAAATCGTCAGCTGGAGGCAAGAAAAGATTGAGTATGAATCCATATTGCATGGATTTCTTATTCCTGTTAGAAGGTTTGTTACCAATGAATATTTTCCATTTTTCAACCTGTTTGTTGTCTTGCAGGAAATTTCTTTATGGTTCAAGTTCTTTTTTATTACATAAAATGTTTTATTCAAAGGATGGCGCGAGCCCACCAAGTACCTAGGTTACAGCTGGTGGAGGCTACACGACGGTTAACTTCAGTCAAACCCGTTCGCAGTGCGGATTTGGTTACGAACGGTTTGAAATTAGGTGTTGGTCACGCATGCGCACTAAACCAATCACAAACCTGGTCGCCAACGGTTGGCAACCGTTACCAACCGGCACTGCGAACAAAGCTAAAGTAATCGCAAGGTCTGTTGCGGTGGCCCACTGGTAAGCATAGCTTGCTAATGAGTTGAAGGTTTTGGGTTTGAATCCAGTGTAGTGTGAAAACTTCTTTTAACATGTTTAATGTTTTAGGGCTGGGGGTCGTTCTGTGAATTCCGACACGCAAATCTACAACGTTTTTTTTCTGATGATTTCCGCTTACAACCGAGTCGTTGCTAGGGAAATGGTACTTCGTCGTTTTTCATCCCACAAAATTCGTTGACCATTCGTTCGAAAGCTCTCGATTTATCCAACCATATTATGTTAACTACTGCGAAGTGCGTGGCCAACAAGCTGAGTTATGAGCATGGTTATTTGAATAATTGTGTACACTCAGGTGATCATTCTCAATAATTGATATTGTGAACATGATTGCAACCGCTAGTTAATTTCTGATGATTTCATTGAGCTGGTGTTTCGATGATTTGATTCATAGCAGGTGATCCGAATATTGCGAGAACGGTTTGATTTGTGAAGCGGTGGTTAAATCATTTTAATAGGTAATTTCTATGCTTTACACTTTAGGAAGCTGTAATTTCGTATGTAGCCTCTTTAGGACATTTACTTGACGATGCCCAGGGTCCGGATCAGATGAGTGGCTCTTAAAGCTAATTTCTATGCATTACGCTCTAGGAAGCTGTAATTTCGTGTGTAACCTCTTTGGGACATTTACTTGACGATGCCTAGGGTCCGGATCAGATGAGTGGCTCTTAAAGCTATTTTTTATGCTTTACACTCTAGCAAGCTGTAATTTCGCTTGTAGCCTCTTTAGGACATTTACTTGACGATGCCCAGGGTCCGGATCAGATGAGTGGCTCTTAGAGCTTGCATACGAGTCTGCAACTAAAGACATAAAATGTCCCAATGTGTTGCAGACTCGTATGCAAGCGTACTTTGGTATGAGTCCCATCGGAAATATCTAATAGTAAAATAAAAATGTATATAAATATAATAAATTGTTTTGGTTAATTAGAATCTTTTCTTTTTTCTTGACCTTAAAAAACTATATCTAATTTCTCCCTTGTGAGGGAAAAACATTAAACATGATTTAATGTTTTTCCCTCTCAAGGGAAAAATTATGAAATCGTTGTTTTTATACGAAAATTCGCAAAAATGTTGCTTGTCTACATACGGCGCTCGGATTATACAGTACCCGCACGACAGGGCGGTCTTGAATGACTAGTATAACTTGGCACCTAGCTAGTTTCTCAGAATTCGAGATAATGACATCCAACCAATAAAAAAAATCACACGAAATTTTTTCTGATGATTTCCGCTTACAACCGAGTCGTTGCTAGGGAAATGGTACTTCGTCGTTTTTCATCCCACAAAATTCGTTGACCATTCGTTCGAAAGCTCTCGATTTATCCAACCATATTATGTTAACTACTGCGAAGTGCGTGGCCAACAAGCTGAGTTATGAGCATGGTTATTTGAATAATTGTGTACACTCAGGTGATCATTCTCAATAATTGATATTGTGAACATGATTGCAACCGCTTGTTAATTTCTGATGATTTCATTGAGTTGGTGTTTCGATGATTTGATTCATAGCAGGTGATCCGAATATTTGCTTTGTACTTCAACCTCCAAAATATATTTTTAAACGTCAGTCTAACCTGTATGTCCAACTAATCTGAATTTTTACTAAAGGATTGACTACTTGATGTTATGTATTTTTGAGATGAGAGTATCCAGACCACCAATCTACACAAATCATTCTGATATATTTGTCCAACTAATCTATTTTAGCAGCGGACATAGATTAATAAAAATTGAGGCGCCAATTCATTCAACGTAACCTAGTCGTGCAAAAAGACTATGGTGGAACGTAGTAACAATTCAGCTCGATAGGGGCGCGTACAGCGGGACATGGGTACCCTAAGTCAAGTCCCATCTTGGGATCTCATCCCATTCCGTTTATAACGCCGTTCTGAGAACCGCATTCAAAATGGTCTGTCCGAACAAACCTTAAATAAGCAAATTAAAAAATGAAAGGTGAGATACTTGAACTTAAGAAAACGTTTTATGTTCACACTGGAAAATTATACAGTGGACTTATGCGTTTCAGCTTGTCGCCTTCTCATGAAGCGTATTTACGTTTCACATTGAAAATTCTGGATATAGATTGTTATAACATCATCCCTTATATTGGTCAATACTTGAAGGTAGAGCTTAATCGTTAGTAGAATTAGTATTAGTTTTCTATGAACTTAATACCAAACTCAAGCGATTAAAGGTTCTACTATTTCTAGACGGAGGTTTCCCGAAGGGAAAAAAGAGATCTCCACAGTGTACAGTCAGATCCCAGGCACATGAAAATTGTCCTCGAGTCGTGGCATCAAGAAAGCAACGAGAAGAAGAAGATCTCAACTGATTAATTGATATGATAACGATCCATATATTTTTTTTCTAGTCTTGCATTGACTAATGCTTGGTAGGTAGTTATCATAAGTAGGCACCAAAACAGCTCATTTGCATTGAATCTGAAATGACTACCTAGTTCTATTGATTTGTAATTTCTTCTCGTGGTGTGTCACAGCCTTCACTTCCATTAATGTTAGTTCTGGCCAGTGCTTACCTATCTTGATAGCTAAACTGTTGCAATGGATGCTCTTATCCAACAAGCCAGCTCTGCGGGTCATCCATCTCGTTTGAACGTCAATCCAAGTTCGAATCTTGTCAAGAACCGAGCTCCCGTACCCAACTACGAAGGCGTTGGAGCACGCTCGGGAGGAGTTGATCCTCCTAGAAGTCGCCCCAGAAGAGAGGAAACTCTTCAGGTAGGTATTTATTACCTATTGCATGAACCGGATACATTCTATGTATACATCATAGAAACAAGAAAATGGTTTCCGCCCTTTTACTTCATTCTCAAATATCGGACACAATTTCATGCATTTGATTACCTTTGATAACAGGTCACTTTATGGAGAGGGTGAGATGCTCTGTGAATCATATATAAATGGGTCAGTGGGAACACTTGGGGGCATGATAGGAGTTAGAAAGCATCCGAATCCCAAACAGCATCTATTAGGTAAGGTACCGTTAGGATGTAGGAGCAGGACGCTCGTTAGGTCGCACATAAACAAACAAGCACCGAGTGCCTGTTTCTCTGGTTCTAGGGCGAGCTACCCTTGGTATTCCCTATTGGCACCCAGTTTTGTTCAGATCAGCTCTGTTAGTTCAGTTCTGTGGCCAGCGGAAATATCCGGCCCCCTCAGCCGAATATTAGCCGATGGCCAGTGGAAACGCCCTAGTTCTTGCACCTCTCTCACTGCGCACGCGTGGTTTGACAACCTGAACCTAATGAACGTCGGCGTAGTAGAAACTGCTATTAACTGAAAACACATAACCATATCGTTCCACCAATCAATAGTTTATTGTTTTGACTAGCTTGGCGGTGGCATGGTCTTTTTTAGTGACAACTTGACGCCACAGACAGAAAACATTGGGTTGCAGCCTTCAAATTAGTCAGATCGCTGTACGTTCATCTCCCCAACTGTGACTGGAAAAAAAGGCCATCAACATGGGTGTGATAAAGTAAGCAAGTCCTATAAACTACGACGATCGAATCAGCAGATATAATTTCAATGGAATTCCTTCTCTCTTCAAGAAATCGAGTTTATTGTAACTTTTGACACCTATAGATGGACGAGTGAAGCATAGGAAACTTGTGTGAAGTTGGCGGTAGATTTCCAGTGTTAGGCCGACCGAGGTCCCGCCTGAAGCCGATTTCACATGGAGCGGTATGTCCGGAGACAGAAAGACGGAACGCAATGTGATTGGCTGTTGGGACAACAGTTGAGGATGGTGGCTGCCATGTTGCCGGAATGGGCGGTAGGCGGTCAGCAGTAGAAATTTGTATACCGTTGCCGCGTTCCGTCGAGCGTTGCGCAAGCTCATTGGACAGGAATGTTGATAACCGCAAGTAGAGGTTTCAGATCAGAGAGGGTTTCAGTAGGAAGGATATGATTCCGTTTAGCGAGGTGCCGCTTCATGTGAACACCCTGCCGCATTCCGCCGCCCCCTCCACTGGGTTTTCCGGCCTTCCGTCTTTCCGGTTGTTACGCTCGTACCGCTCGATGTGAAACTGGCTTGATTGTCCTACGTGGCTCCGCCGCAAGCGTCAAACCGCACGGGAGGAAAAAATGGTGTCCTACGTGAAAACGCAAAAATGCTTCGTAGTTTAGCGAGCATCTCCTCTTCTGTTCTCATCACCTGCGTTTTCAACTTCATTTTTTCTATTTGATTTTGCATTCATGCCGTCGATCAACATGTTTGAGCTGCTGACCAGCTCAACGGCTCTTTTGTATTATTTAGCTGAAAATAATAAAAAGAGGAGACCCGTGGAGGAAATATTTAAAAACCGGAACAAGTTCGGTGAATTTCATTTATTAAACTCCTAATTGAGGGAAAGTGAAGAGCATTTTGAATCATATGCAAGAATGACAGTAGAAACTTTCGATTACATCGTGAACAAAATTAAGCAAGAATTTTATCATTCAATTTCAACAATTGATTCATTAGAATGATTAAAAAAAAGAAAAAGATTAGGTACTTCGAATATTTGGTAGAATCCAAGAGTTTGTTTTATAGCAGAATGATAGGAACTACAAAAAAGATTTTATAGAAAAGTTGCTCAAATTTCAAAACAATTAAACATAAATATACTCAGAACAATTAATAAAATTTGCTTACATGAGCATGACTGAAACCTTCGCATTTTGTTTTCACTATTGTTTAGAAACACTAGACAATATATTGTAATTTTCTTCAAAACTGGGCATCTCCCGATAAAGGTGTATGATAAATGTAGAACTGGCCGTTTCTATTTCTGCTAACTCCATCATCACAGAAGAAAACGTGCGGGAAAATAACGAAAACAAGTTCAAAATGTCTAAAAAGGTTAGAAAAACGTCAAATATAAACGCGCAGCGGCCGCGATAATCAAACTGAAGCGTTCAACGCCATTGCGTTGCCGCGTGGTCAGAGTCACGTGACAACTTCCGCGGATTGCATTGGTCCACCGTCTGAACGTGTAAACGTCCGAACGCGTTGACGCGTGCGGTAAATCCACGTAGGACACTGCGTGAATTCGCAGCCCGTCGCACTCCAACTTATGATTATCTGGTCATGACGGTGCAGTGTGCGTCTACCACTGGTATGTAAAACTATTGGAGACCTGATAGAGAAGTAGTGTGCAGAGTTTTAAAAAATTAGAAAAATCCGTTTTTTGAGAAAATGTCCATTATGTGGAAAAAAGGCTTGATTTCGTCTATTTATTCAAGTATGACGAGTAATATCGCCCAAATCGTGTTGCGTGCGTCTACCGCTGGTATGTACCATTATTGGAGACCTTCTAGGGAAGTAGTGTGCTGAGTTATAAAAAATTAAAAAATCCGTTTTAGAGAAAATGTTTATGTGGAAAAAGGGGGAGGTTTTGACTATTACTTCAAGTATGGCGAGTATCGCCTGAATCGTGCACTGTGCGTCTACTGCTGGCATGTACCATTATTGGGGACCTTATAGTAGTAATTAAGGTATATTACAAAATTGGTGTTTTTTGGACATCGATACATTGATAACCTTAAACTACTATAAGTGACTGCAGTCGCTATTGGATTAAATTTGCGTGTACTTACATTCGATATGTTTACTATATTTCAGAATGTTCTTGAGTGTATATTATTATTATTGATTTGTCGTGTCTCAAATCTCATTCATCCCTGATACCTATGTATTACTTTTCTTTCTTTCAGGAGTACGATGACGATGATGAAGAGCTCAAGTATGGAGCAGCTCATGTCATTCGGCTTTTTGTACCAGTATCATTATGCCTTCTTGTGGTGGTTGCTACAATGAACTCAGTATCGTTCTACAGAACTCGAGATTTATACCTAGTATACACCCCGTTCCACGAGATCGATCCTCACGTGGGAACAAAAATATGGAACGCCCTAGCCAACGCTGCAATTCTTTTATCTGTTATTGTGGTAATGACCGTCCTATTGATCGTCCTTTATAAGAATAGATGTTACAAAGTCATCCATGCCTGGTTGATAATGTCTTCGCTCATATTGCTCTCTATATTTTCTTACATATACATTGTAGAAGTGCTGCGAGCATATAACATACCATTTGATTCGATAACTATGTCATTTATCATGTGGAATTTCGGAGTGATGGGAATGATTGCCATTCACTGGAAAGGACCGCTGCATGTTCAACAAGCGTATCTGATATTCCTTGCTGCTCTGATGGCTCTGATCTTCATCAAATACCTCCCAGAATGGACAACGTGGGTTGTTTTGGCTGTCATATCTATATGGGACCTGTTTGCTGTCTTGACTCCCAAAGGACCCCTGCGTATCCTGGTGGAAACCGCTCAGGAACGAAACGAACAAATCTTTCCAGCACTAATTTATTCGTCTACCGTCATGTACACTCTTGTTGGAATGGCTAAGGTTGACAACCGCCCTCAATCTCAAGCTAGTGCTAACTCTCCTCAATCGCCATCTGCATACTCCAGAGTAAGTGGAGAAGGAGGTTTCACCAGGGAGTGGGAAGAAGGAATCGATGCCAGGAACGCTGCTAGAGCTAGAGCCATGGAAACAAGCAATGACGCATCACAAGTACCTCCAGTTAGGATTCAGGATCCGAATCTTACTAACCAGGTACGGTCCCATGTCTTGGTACATTAGTTTTATGCGGAAATATTTAAGTTACAACAAATTATAATAATTATTGATTGATTGCAATAATTTTTAGATGGGGAATGTTGGCTACTGCCAGCACATCTGGGTGCTGAATAGTTGAACCGATTTTCAAGAATAGTTTTGAACCAGCTATGAAAAGATGACCTTACGTACGAATTATCGTATTTAAAAAAGAAATTATTTGTATAACTTGTTCCAGAAATGTGAACACTTTCTGCACGAAAGTTGTTAACGCTCAAATTTATGGTTGACATTCTTTTTCTAAATAGGATTTTGTTGTAAAATACTAATTAGTTTTACCTTTTTTTAATCTGTTTTTTATAAATTTTTATTGAAATAAGAGCGCTAGTTCGTGATTTCTAAACTTTTTCCTCGTAATATTTAGATTCTAACATCTTTTCGTTTGTGATGTTTGATTTTTTGTCATATTTTAAATTAATCTGCACTTTTTACGACTTGTTTGGACTACTGATCATCAAGTGATCAGGAGAGTGAAAAATACATGGTTCACTGATACAACTAAGCACAAAATACTCTGTTACTGAAACAAAACATCAACAGAACAAGCTTAGAAGCAGAAACGAATTAGTAAATTGGCCATGACCGGGCATCCAAAAACAGGGATACCAACGAAATATCGCGAAAATATCTCGTTTTAGAATTTACTTTTGAAGTTGGTTAAATTTTGTGAATACAAATGCTGCTGCCTGCATCCAACATTCCCCATAGTGCCATAATGAATAATTGAACACTATTACTTCAAATACCTATGTTTATGTATTGTTGAGTAATTCCATCAACTACTATCTTTGTGATTCCAGCTACGTGATGATGAAGAGGAGAAAGGTGTAAAGCTCGGACTGGGTGATTTCATCTTCTACAGTGTTCTTGTAGGTAAAGCTTCGTCTTATGGTGATTGGAACACCACAGTTGCCTGTTTTGTTGCAATTTTGATTGGCCTCTCACTTACTCTTCTCCTTCTTGCCATATTCAAAAAGGCACTTCCTGCCCTTCCTATTTCAATTGCCTTTGGACTATTTTTCTACTTTTCCACATCTGAAATCGTTCAACCATTTTGTGACACATTAAACACTAGGCAGATATTCATATAACGACAAAACTCTTGTCATCATGTGGGTGATGTCATGATAAATTTCCTTGAGGTGTTTATTTTATTTATGATACAATTTTACGTATTTCTATTTGTAAACATTCTAATTTATATTGCGTTAATTAATTTGATTGTACTGTTCACTAGCAAAGTTTGATAGCACTCCTTTCAACTTTCAGAACTGATGATTTATTGTAGAAAAATTGTTATTAGTCTAATGTAAAAATACGCATGTAAAATATGCAGTGTCTAATGTTCTAACAAGAAGAATGAGTAAAGCAAACTTTTTTACTGTATACGTAAGTAAATAATTCGTGGCTATTGATTGTATTAAATAAATCATCACAATCTCTGGTCCATTTTGGAATAAAGGATTTTTTAAAAATTAGTTGTATTGTTAGAATGGTTCCGTTTCTGTTGTAGAATTGACCCCTGAATTCTTTAAAACCTTAAATGTGTGAATGACTCAAAGAGCTGGATTTGAATTCTGAATCAGATAAAAGCATTTGTTATTAATTCATTATTTTTACTTGTTTTCAATTCCCAGGACCTAACTTTACTGAGAATATTTTCCCACTAACCCAACGTTTGCAAGGAAATGAAATAATATGACACATATTCGAAAACCAGGCTGTATTTTCATCAGATGGGGTAGGGATGATGAATGAGACAAGGCAAGGCATTACAAGACGCTTGTCAAAACTGTCATTTTGATTCTGAGCTAAATAGGTAGAAATAGTACAAATACTGTGAGAAATAGAAAAAGATTGGCATTTGCAGACTTCAGCAGTTCTCTGAACACAATTTCTCTAATACACCTCTCGTAAATCGTTTTCTTTATACTATATAATTTTGTCATAATATATATATTATTTGTTTCGCATAAAGGTTTTTCAATTCTATGGTAATAAGTAGGTACTGTTTTCTTTTATAATATAATCTATTAACTCTATTTACACAACCTTCAAAAATTCGAAGCCTATATAAGCCCTGAGCGGGGCAAACTACATTCTGATTAGTTTTCTATCTAACACAACCCACGATAGGTAGTTAAAAACGGACAGAAATTTTTGTTCGCGTCCTTAGAAAATGCGTTACTACCCGATACAGCTGTAAAAATAAACTTGATCACTCCCAGCTTCAACATAAAGAATTAATCCTAACCGTCAGTTATCCACATAGAAATTACATTATGACATTCTGCTTTTCTCCTATCTACAAAACGTACTTTACAAATAAAACATAGTTCAGGGCATTTTCTTTGGTATCACTGGATAATCAATAGTTGAAAAGTACTATCACTGGTTTAAATCTTTTCAACCTGCTCTACAGGTGTTATGTACAAAGTCGTTAAATTTATAAGTACCTATATCGAAAAACAATAGTATCTCTACGCTCTATAAATCTCGATTAAATAAAGTGCTATCTCGTCATTTCAATATCAAATCGTGTAGATTAAGTCCACTAGCTTTAACACTAGAATCATGTTCAAAACTAAGGAAACCAAGCTCTAAGTTTCTTTACGTTTTTGAACTGAACAACGAAATTGTTTCGAACATATACCTTACAATGAGACTTGAACTGTGGGAAACTATCTTACAACAGCTATTTTCAGAGAACAATAAAATGAAAATTCATTTTAATTTAAAATAGTGCACATGGAAGACAAAATTTATGAGTGTGAACACGTGAGCTATATCACTTTTTGTGAGGGTAATGTTATAATAATTTGTCAACATAAATAATAGAATTATAAAAGTCGGTGATCATGTTAACGCGTGAAATATTCAAAGTTTAGTAAAGAATAAAACAACGATATTGGAAGGTACTCAGTAAAATATAACTGATAAACTTAACAAATACATGATATTGAGACATATATCGGATATCATTAGAAGTTTATAACCTAGATTCAATTTTGATTCTCTTAAATGTTGATGCTACAACTAGGGAATAGTGAAGAACGTTATACCAGTGAGAAAAGGCGGAGGTATTAGTTGGTTTTAACTGGTTTAATTTAAGGGAACCAAGACAGGTTAATAGGATTTTTTCTTTTAGCGAATTTTCATTTAAAAAATTAAGCTATTGCAAGGGCTCCAAAAATTTTAAAATCAAAATTTTTGAAAATTTTCTTCATTGAACTCCGTTTTAAGACATTCTGAAACGAATCCTAGAGTTCTCTTTAGGATTGAGATAAAAATTCCGTTCTAGCGCCAAAAAATCAAGCTTTCCAAACAAAAGGACGAGTTCGATGGCCAGCACATTAAATTAGTCAAATTTCGAACAAAAGTGCTGAAAAAAAATCACTAAAAATAGCAAAAAACGGCTAAAAATATTACTCAAATAAAGTTTAAATCAGTTAGTTTGTAGTAAAACTACAAAATAAAACATTAAAAAATTTATTTGCAAAAGCTGAAAAATTACTTAAATTTCATTAAAATGTGCTAAAAATCGATAAAAACTGCAAAAATTTGAAAATCCAAAATCTCTTTTTGAATCGCAGAATATTATTTAGAACGAGTTTTTTTTTGCCATAAAACTGGTAGTTAACAATTTCTTTTCCCTCAAAGTCCTCAATTTTTAAAACAATATAACAGTACGATAATTACGAAAATTCGCTCATACGATCATGCTGCATGACTGGAACTTTTTTTCATTTTTTATGTGTGTTATACGAAACTTCATTTTATGAGCTTAACCCCTTATAGATAGGATGAGAGGGTAAATCGTGAAGGTGAGAGAAGTAAAATAAATCAACAGGGATACCCTTGATTTGGATATCAGATGATAATGTTTGGGCTTAAATACTATCAATTTCGGCTTTTAGTATCAATATAATGTATTTAAACTTCAGTTACGACATTTTAACACTTTCCTCCAAGGCAGTCTTCAGGCAACATAAATATAATTAATTCCAGTCTCTCGCTGTCTCGATTTAATCAGCACGGTAACGAATTTCTACATCATCTATGACACCATCCATTATTTCCCTATCGACTCCATTGGTAAGTGATGAAATGGACTTTTCCAAGCTAAGTGGATAAGTCATCAGACTGCCAGGAGGTGACCGAGTAATTTCATTAGTTTGACTATTTTGGCGTATTTCCCCCTCCCTCTGGCCAACTGTCTATGATTAAAGTGAAAGTGACCACACCTGCCACTCTTGAATGTCCAGTCCGATTCCTTATCGGTCCATGCGTGTCCAGGGATAGGTGTAGTACACCTATTCTGGGAGCGATCGGGAAAGACATACAAGAGGAGGGGTGAAATACGCAGAGCACCTTTGCAGACAATATTATAGGAATACTGAGTACAGTATACGGATTCCCCCACTTGTTCAACTCCAGCCAAAAAGTTCCTTTGACAGTCAAAGATGTGCTACACTCATCTAATGATGATAATGATCACCACCTCTTTAATTAAGACATTCAACCTTCAATTTTTGGTAAAATTGTCCTGTCACGCGTTCAGTTCGAATATACTATAAATTATGCAATACCTAAAAATGTACAGATTACTTAAAATGACGAGAGTACACATAATTAGACTTCATGAATGTTTTTCAGAATAGGATTTGAAATCTTCCATGTACTTCTATTTGACATCTCACAGAAGGAAGGTACCTCTAACATACTAATTTACCAAGCAGTGTTTGCGTATACTGATATTATAAAGCATTTACAAGTAATTGTTCAAAAAAAGCCACTACTTTTTAGTATGAGGGTACGTATTGATAAATTCACATGATAATATGGTCAAACTATTATACATAGGTACTACAGGGGTTGTCAATGAAACCGCTATATTTTTGGTACATATAGTAAAAATAGCTCAAAGATAACGTTTTTTTTTTAAATTAAGTTCTACATGAATAGGCATTTAGGATAATCTCAAAAACAGCACCCATTTGCAGGAAACATTGGTGGGGTGTGGAGCGGAGGTGTTTGGTAACATCTCACAGTATTGTCAGTGGAAATTTGGATTTAATTTCAAATGTATTCTTTACAAAGCTGTAATAATTGTAGGACGAGTGTGAAAAACTGTATAGTAACCTCTCTTGCCATCTGTATGCAACAACACAGAAAACCAAACACAGTAGTTAGATTAGGGAAATGCGGGGTGAATGTTTTAATTAGATGTCAACAGTTAAGATCTAAGAGCATATATTGAAGTTGTGTGTCACAACATTTTCCAGTTAATAATGAGAGTTATTCTTGTATAGACCGGGGCGGGAGGCTGAGTCCATACATTTTTTCTCAACCCCTATCCAAACTTCTGACTATTGAGTAGAGATACAACAGAGGGAAATCTTCCCATCTGAGAGAACATTTCAGTATTCTGCAGACAATAGCTTGCGAGCTTTTTCCAACACTCCACTCCTAAACCTTCCTGATCTACGAACTAAATCACTCGCGACGAAGTTGTGGAAACCCATTACAAAACGGAAGTTGGTAAAAAAACGTTGTCTATTTCCACGAAAATATTTTTCGTGGAAATAGAAACGTTTTTCACTAACTTCCGTCTTCCTAATCTAAGGCCCAAGGCTTGTCGCTTTTTTATCAGTAAATTAAGAAAAATAATTTTGGCCTTCCCAAAATAGTACTGGTTCATCACTGACACACCCTGTATTGTAAAACCGGTTGAAAATAGTTCTCAACAACAATGTATGCTAACTAAACAAAACAAATGCCGCAATTAAAGAGAGAAATGCACAGGCTCATGCTAATCAACACGTTAATTTGCTCATTCACAACACGAATCTTAACAACCTATAATGCAGAAGTTACATTATTACAGCCCCAAGTTAATATTGTGCAATCGAGTGAGAGTGATGCCTCGTTTTTCTAATACTGAACATGAAAATCTTAATAAATATAAAGTCCTATCATAATCAACAACACCACCATCATTTGTTTAATTCAAAGTGTAGGACCTACTTGAATTGATGATTTTGGTTTCATTCGTAATTTTATACAAAGATAAAGGCTAATGGAATTAGCTCAAGATTGTAATTTCTAACGTCACGATGGGTTGGAATACTGATGTTGAAAACAGCAGTATTTCAATATAATGATTTGTATTGCACAACGTTTATGAAGTGAGTATTCTGATTAATATTAACGCTATTTAACAAATTGATAACCAATAGGGGCTTTTATACACCGAGGTGGATAAGTATAGTTTAAATATCTACTAGCTCCTTATAATATCGGTGTTGAAACGGATACTAGGAAACTCATAAAAAAATAATGGAATCGAGTTTTTGATCGGTTTCCCGCCCGAGTGAAAACTTGTTAAAACTCCATGTACGAGCAATTCATTGAAAAAATTGAGTCAAATCAATTTATTTGCATACTTTTTTTTCGACTGCCGTCCCGTACTTTTGAAAAACTGTCTTCAGGACATTCTTCAAAAGGAGGATACTAATCTATAATGTCTAACTATTCTGAATTTTTATTGAGGGTTACTACTTGATGGTTTGTGTTTTTAGGATGCCAGCATCCAGTCCACTGATCTAAGCGAAAAACTGATCTGTGTAAAATCTCTGTCAGATTGGTTGTAGTCGAGCTTACACTAAGATTGCATGTAGACGAGCTTACACTAGTTTTGACTAGTCTCCTTCCGATGGCTTTTACCTTACCAGTTTTCAATTAGTTTCTACTTGTAACAGGAAACTCATCAAAAATAATTTTTGTCTTTTAGGTAAATTTATATCCCAAGATTTGAATTCATATTTTTGACAACGTTCAAAACCATTCAGTTTCGATTAGTGTCCCACTCCATGAAGAAACTTGCCAAAAATCTCGTGCTCACATTTTTAATGAGTTTGAAGGACCCGTTGGAACGGAAGGATTGGAGAGAATATTGGTATAAAAAAGAAACAACCTATTAATTAATATGCACAGCTCATGTTCACCTCTCAATCCAAAATGTTTTCAAACGATTGATGAGAAATAGTTTAATTCATTTATAAATGTGAGTGAATCCAGTGCTACTGAAACCTAATTAATGTCAGTAGGTGTAAAAATGAAAACAAATACCTAGTTATCAAAAAAGGGGAATAATACCTAGAGCCTACAAGTTGATTCTGGTTTAGAGTCTAGGGTCTTTTCTCACAAAAATACTTTACACTGTAGATTGAATCAAGGCTAAAGAAATATAAGACTGTTGGGGAATCACAAATTATTAAGATGGTGAATGAAACCTTTATGATACCAATACCCCCCGACACTCCAATTTTTTTTGGTATCAGCAACTCTGAGCTGTCCTTCGGTTTAAGATCAGTCCAAGTATACAACGCATTGAGGGAGGTATGTGTTCGTGCAAGAGGAAAAACTGAACAATCTTGTTCTGTGTTCGAGCAGTCCAGTTAAGTGAGCAGAACTGACCCAGCCTTTCATGACGAACTATAAATGAACTGAACATGTCCTACAACGGGAGCGAGAAAAAATCTAGTATTTAGTAGCTCAATTCAAGCTGAAACATATAAATTTATACGAAGATGCTTACAAGAAAGCATGCATACTGCATAAGCACAAAGTTTCGTTAGGCACCTTGCATGGACTGAGACAGCACCATGAACATCATTAACAACATTTTGAGTGCTGGGTGTACAAACTATGCGATAGGATGAACATCTCTAAACGAAGTGGAAGTACCTTTATAACAGTTGAAAAAATGTACGAACTTCCCGGATATATGCTGTCAGAACATTCCTAGAATCTCAGTATTATTATGCTTGAATGTCCCCCTAACCAACAAGAATGAAGGAAGCAATCAGAACTTAAAATCGCTAAGCAGAAGAACGAACAGTACCATTGCTAAGATAGGTAACTCCCAAGTGTAAGTTTCCAAGCTGGAGTATACATGACAATTAGGGACACTATAGAGGAAAGAGATTGATCCAAGTTAATGAGGGAACGTAAAAATATTCATAGGTTGAAAAATATGAGCAAAATAATAGGAAATTGAAATTTCTGATAAGAGCTCGTCGGAGATGACCCTCTGAAGTGTGGTGAATGTTCCAAGTGTCACTGTGGGGAAGTTCGTACAAGCACCCATACCAACCGGACCTCGTACAAAGGTTTTGGTATTAGAGAATCCTTAACCCTAAAACTGTGGGGCCAATTAAGTAAAGAGTGTATCCCTTTAGAGGGAAAATGGGTAACTTTTGTGCGTTGGAATTTCTCTTTTGGATCTAAGAATTGGGTTCTACACCATTTAAAACCCCCTGACTGCTCATGTTTAGCTCGAAACTGTATAGTTTGGACAAAAACCGATAAAAAATAAAATAAATTTGCATCACGAGTGGACGAGATTCCTCATGGTGGTCGTTCTCATATGATGTAATTTAGCTTTCTTTGCTGGAGTATTGGCCACTTCCAATCATCCTTCATATCGCACCTTTTTGAAAAGCTTTTGTCAAGACCTTTCAGCATATAGCATTAAATAAAACAGGCGACATAGCCCATTGAAATTTTATCTGACACTTTCTCGCAAAATCACGATCATTGATGTAAACAAGGTTTTAGGTACATGGACAATTGAGGCGAGATTATTCTATTCTCCACATAATTAAATGACTCACAGAAAAGGTGGACTCTCACTAGGCCTTCATTTTGAAGTTGACGTGGTTCGGTACCTACTTCTAAAATGTTATTTTTAATCACGAATGTTTCTTAACTCTATTGTAAAGTTTGATCAGATAATAATTGTGCTGCGTTTTGGCAAGTAAATGATTTTGATAGTATGACAAGTTTGATAGACCATTGTTACCTCAAAATCCTGACTTGCTGCCTCCTTACATTATTTGCCTGAGAAAACAGGCAATAAAGTATTCAATGTATTTGGTCAAGACAAATACTCAATGCATATAAGGCTATAATTTATTATTCCACTTGAATGGTCTTAGTGAGTACTTAAAAAAGGTGCAATACGGAGTATCTGGTGAGGGGCGAGGGCGATCATTTGGTGGGGATCAGCTAATGAATCTTCATGTATAATAAGCTTTCTTTCCTCTCATTTAGTGGTCGAACTTTTTAAAATTACGAGCTTAAAAATTGGTAGGTATCGAGGGGTATTCTGGGTGAACATACAAACGCAACATTCATATTCATGCGACACAGTCTGCAAAAGGATGTAAGATACCATCCGAAGAATCTCTACCAGTCCCTACTATCATTCTACTACCAATAATCTCGCGCGATGACTTCGCTAGTTCTTCCTAACCTTACAGCAAAAGTTCGCTCAGCTCAACTCGGGTTTTCACATCCCCTCTTCTACCCTTCTCTAGGTATGTATGATAATAGGGTATGTGAGCCAGGGCGACTGAGAGGGGAGAAGGGTCCCATTGCGCAGCCTTACTCTTTTGAGCCCTTTTCAGAGAAACCAGCAAGGGCAGCAAGAGTCCACTACCCAACAGCCTCGGTAGAGCTACTGGTAAAGTGGCGTATGAAATTCCTGTCACATCAAACTTTGCAATAGCTTTGTTGAATGTATTAATCATTTTTACTTCAACACAACTTTCTGGAGTAGCGTCAAATTCATATAACTGTCTATCAACAAGATTTTCTACCTCTTTACAGCTTACAGGTACTTTGATGTGTACAATCAACAACTTTGCGTCTCCTTATCTCCATTACTCGCTACATCCTACCAAAATAGAGCAAATTTAGGAACTTTTTTTTACTTGGAAGAAAAATGAATAGGATAAATATAAAGCTCTTGGAGAAAACGAATAATGATTGGAATTCAGCACATTCAAAATCTCACTCAGGTAATTACTTAGGTACATCTCGACAGGTCATGTGGGTGCGCACAAGGTTTGATGTACCATAATGCGGCATTGCAACGATAGATTCAGCATGATTGCCAAATGAAAAGTAAAACATCATTCCGAGTCTGATGATAAGGATATCGCATAAAACTATAGGTACTCAGTAAAATACGATTGGATACAAAGACAGATTTCACTGATTGCTTTTATAACAGTTCAGTAGCTTCTAGCATAAAATGGCGATTTAAAATAAATAATTATCGTCTAACGGTAGAAGTGTAAGCTGGAAATAATTAACAAGAATTGGATGATCAATTCACAGGTTGGCAGTAAGAGTTAACGACCAAAGAAGGTAGTTGTTAATGTTGAAGGTGAATATAAGGATAACATATTTGTAGAACGAATTAATAATAATTAAGGAAATTCTAGGACTCCCATAACATTTTGCATTTACTAACAGCGCTGAGTCCTAAACAAGGGGCGACCTGATAGACAAGGCAAACCTTATGTATCTATTGTGAATACTAATACTTAAAGGTTGGTCAGCTCTTAATTGACAGTAATCAATTGTTTTCTATTCTAATATGAATATCTATGATTGGTATTTACATCAATAAAATAGGTTGAGGACTTTAGGAGTCTTTCCATAAATATTATTAAGTATACCAAACATCTTTCACTCATGTGAAAAAAAGAACAACTCATCTCCAGAAGAGGATTTTGACTTAGGTAATAATCAGAACTTCGAAGTGCTCTTTTCAACGATTGTATCCAAGTTATAAATTCGAACGAAAAAAGTTCCAGTCATGCAGCATGGCCGTATGAGCGAATTCTCGTAAATTATCGTATTGTATAATGTTGAATTGTTTTGAAATTTGAGGTTTTTGAGTGCAACGAAAATGTTAACCATTAATTTTATGGCAAACAACGTATTCTAAATAATAACCTCTTCTTCAAATAGAGGTTTTACATTTTTAGCCTTTTTGCAGTTTTTATCGATTTTTTAAAGCAAATTTTAACGAATTTTAAGTAAATTTTTCAGCATAATTTTGTACATACATTTTTGAATGTTCTATTTTATAGTTAATAAACTTTATTTGAGGAATATTCTACCAAAAAATAAAAATTTGGCAATTTTTAGTGATTTTTAGCACATGTTTTGAAATTTGAGAAATTTAATGAGCTCAAAATGTGCTGACCAACGAACTCATCTTTTCGTTTAGAAAGCTTGATTTTTTTGGCATAAGAACGGAATTTCAATCTCAATCCTAAGAAGAGTTATCGTCTGGAATGACATATATATATATATATATATATATATATATATATATATATATATATATATATATATATATGAAAAATCGTTAAACTCTAGGATTTGTTTCAGAATGCCTCAAAACGGATTTCAATGAAGAGGTTTTTCAAAAATTTTGATTTTGATATTTTCCAAGTCATTGCAATAGTTCATTTTCTACGAAAATTCGCTCAAATGTTGAGAATCTCACACGAAATGTCAAGATATGACGATCAGTAGTTTTCATTGAAAAATAGAACGAAAAAACAGCACTTACAGTGTGTTCAAATCCTTCAATCGATTTTAAAATTTACATTCAGGAGTATAATTAGATAGGTATGACAATGAACTGTATCTATATAGGAAACGAAAGTCAAGGAATTTCAACACTCTCCGGGAAAATTGTGTTTTTTGGATTTGAGTTGTTCTTCCACCACATACCAGTTAACAAAGAAAACTGATGACCTGGTCTGTACGAAATACTAGGAGAAAATAATAACTGCAGCACAGCTGTAGTTAGATACAAGTTGATCATGGATAAACATCTTGCATACCCAATAATTTTAAAACTCGAGAACCAGAACAACATGTTTGGAGTGTAAATACTTTCATTGGTAAGTAGTAATGTTGTTTTGAACGGACAATGAAATCTGTTGCAAACATGTTGAAGAACACAACTACGATAAGAGACATTGAGACGCTAAGGTTCAATGGTTACGTATTCATCACCGACGTAATTTTGGATAGTACAAGTTCGTCGTAAGTCCATGTCACTTTTAGTGAACTTAAAACTATTACATAGCTTCTTCCCTTTATTGTTTCAAATAAACAAAAACGTATACTCAACATTAGTACCAACGTCTGTTACACTGGTTCATGGCAACATCCACGAGGGAAGCCCAAAATACAATATTTATGCATTTCAAATATAGTTATATATAATGGGACTTTTTATAGATCACTAAGAACATCAAACCTGCTTCTTTCATTCCATACAGACCAAGACCAGCTTTCTGTACAGATATTTCAAACACATCAAGAACAGGTTGATAGTTAGAGAGTCAGTTTACACATAAAAGACTAGAATCAATTGTCGGGGAGCATGTGAACGAAGGAGATGGGGAAAACGCCCTTAATGGAAGGATCACGCTCCAGAGCTCCCTCCACCCAGTTCTCATCGTCCGTTGAGGTCTTGGTTACAATGATGATGTCACCTTCCCGAAACGATAGTTCGTCTTCATTGTCTGCAGAGCAGTCATACAGAGCTCGACACCGAGGCCGTTCCCTAGGACCGCTCTCCAACGGACAAAAGAAGTAGGGCTGAAACAAATAGTAAACGTCTAATTAATAATAAGGCACATGAAGCTACTGGGTATAAGTATAAATACTGAGATGCCTAACAAAATCCCAGGGAAAGGATTTTGCAGTGGGGTCAAAGAATCAACATCTCCAAGAAGCAGATATGTTTATTAAGACGTTGAATTAGATGTTTATATTAGGTTTGTTTGCTCAGACCATTCAAAACTGGTTCTAAATTATACGAATTCAGGTGGAAGGGGGGGTCTCACTGAACACATAATCCACGAATATAAATGAATGGTTTAAAAGGTCCTTCAGGCATTCCTAATCTTTATTTGGTGTATAAATTTAAAGATACATTATAATAAGTACCTAATATTCATACGCGTTACGTAACATTAGTAAATTCGAACCGAGAGATACACAGAAGTGGTAACATTGAAATATATTTTAGAGCCCATTCCACCATAGAGGGATAAAGGGGATTTAATCTAGAGTTGGGAGTTATACCTCGAAAACAGCAGTGATATAACTTGATTAATTCGTGATCCTCATTGGTGGAACGGGCCATTAGTGAACTGAAGATCATTAAAAATATAAAAACACTATAAAAAGGAAAGAGAGTCATGAAAACAATGAAAGCAACATGGACGTCGATTGGCTAGTTTAGAATGGGCTTGAATTAACAATGTGTGCCCTTCTCCAACCATTTGCATCATTAGAAACTAATGGAGAAAAATAAAAAGTTCCAGTCATGCAGCATGATCGTATGAGCGAATTTTAGTAAATTAACGTATTCTATTCTATTATGTTAAATTGCTTTGAAATTTGAGTTTTTTGAGTGCAAGGAAATTTTCAACTATTAATATAATGGCAAAAAACGTAATTTTTTTAAGCTTTTTTTTTGCAGTTTTTATCGAATTTTAATCAATTTTAAGTACTTTTTCGGCATAATTTTGTACATAAAATTTTAATGTTCTATTTTATAGTCAATAAACTTTATTTGGGCGACATTCTGCCAAAAAATATAAATTTAACGATTTTTAACCTTTTTTTTAAAGTGATTTTTTAGTACGTTTTTTGAAATTTGACCAATTCAATGTGCTCAAAAAGTGAGCACTTACAGTTAGTAGGGATGTGTAAGATCCATTGAATTCAGGGAGTGAACTCCCACTCGTTTCTCACTTCAAAGATACGTCATTTGGGATCCGTTCACCAGTTCAGTCCTCCTCTTCATCTCTAGAAGGGACAACCATGATTTAAAAGGGGGAGGGGGAGCCAATCAACTCCCTCCCTTCACCTCTCCCCATTAGTAGAAAGATTGGGAAGGGGTTGGGCAGAAAGAACGGCGAGGGGTAGGGTGGGAATGACAGTGATTGGTGAGGGGAAGAGTGAAAAGAACGGTGAGGAATAGTGAGTTGAACTGGTGAACGTTAAATCTTTTAGAAGCCGTTCAGTGGAGATACGTTCAATTGATATCCGTTCAGTGGTGAACAAAACTTCTCTATCAGTAAGTTTAGTTAATAAATACGTTCAATTGGGATCCGTTCAGTGGTGAACAACACATCTCTATCAGTAAGTTTAGTTAATAAATAGCATTTTACTATGTTCGGCCTACTAAACTTCTATCTATATTCTTACCCCTTTCTATTCAAAACAACATAAAAATCCGTGATACCAACAGAATCCTCTCTTAATCTAAACAGGCGTAAGGGGCTAAAAGCCATCCTGAAGCCGTTTTCCAATGGAAACCTCATGCGGTCTGAGTATTTTGTGCAATATATCATTTCTAAAAGAAATTAAGAATCTATACAACGAGTTCCATGTATATCTGTCCAATGCACAAAAAGTAGCAAGGTCTTAATTGAGTAGTTCCGACAATGAGCCTGTCCAAACAAACCCATCATACCATAGGCGTATAAAAATAAATTATTGTGAATTCAATCAAGGTGGCAGTAAAATCAATTTTTAAAATCGATTTTCTGCGTTAAATAATTAAGAGTAAAATGCGAAGAATTGGAGATACGAACACTGTACTTCCTCAAGTGACCTTAGGTAAATAGGCAATTAGAAATGAGTGATAAATGAACACACAACTCCGAGAAACTACCAAACAAGCCGTTATGAAGCTATGACGAACTCATAAGTTCAATTCAAATAAAGAAACACATTTTTTAATGCTAGCAAAATACGACGAAACTAATTATAATCAATAAATGTTTTCTATTAGTCCTAATTTAAAAAAAAAATTATGTTATACTTTGTTTTAATGAATTGAAACAACTGGTTAGGCTTTACCAAGTGTTTCTGCTAAGTGTTTTTCTATGTAAAACCAGAAAATTTTCAGTTTTAAACGAAATTTTAGTGCTCCCAGAGAAAATATTAACCAACAGGTGAGGTAAATTTTAAATATATATATATATATATATATATATATATATATATATATATATATATATATATATATATATATATATATATATATATATATATATATATATATATATATATATATATATAAATAATGATAAAATGATAAAGACTACATCTTACAATGGACGAATTCAACTTCCAGAATATTTCTAGAAGGTCTAATCAAGAGTGAAGAAACAATGATATTCCATGTAGAAAACAGAAGTTGGTGAAGAACGTTGTCTATTTCAGGAAAAGTAAAGAGTTCAGATCGATTTCAACGATTTATTTTTCTTGGAAATAGACAACGTTCTTCACTAACTTCGATTTTCTTCATTGAAATGGGTTTCCACAACTTTGTCGCGAGTGATTTAGTTCTTATATGTTTCGAATATAAATGCAATAGCTAGACAGAAACATCACAAAAAAATTCTAACATCCAGCATGCTCACAGAATTGAAATATCACTAATGTATATATAAATGTATAGGTAATGGTTTCGTAAAGAAATAACGAGGCAATGCACCTTTAGGTAATGAGATAACATGCTCTGCAGTTCATCAATCAACAATAATGATTCCTACTGAGTAGGTATAGATAATAATAATATAAAAATATATGAAAAATAAATGAGAGTTCAAAATTTGAATGGAAAATTCAATTATTAAAATATTTCCTAAAAATAAGAAAGATTCCAAAAGTTGTGTTATTAGCTCTACAAGTGTAACATTGTAGAACGTGATGTACGTGAATGACAAATCAAAGGTAAAATTCCGTGTTGGTATAGGATAAGATAATTGGAACACTTGAATATTACGAAGCGCTAATCAGTGGATGGTGTGTATCTGACGTGAACAACTCGAAGCAAGAATCTCTTGGGGAACTACTGATAAATAGGTACTTAAAGAAGTGATGAAAGAGAATACTTTTCCCTTCCAAGGTTGTAATGACCCAAAAATAGTTGATACCTCGACAGAGTTCGAACTCATGTCCTTAATTTCTGAAGGAGAAATTCTCTTTTGAAGCAGCGCTCTAATGAATTGCGATATGAGGCCGATTTAATCAAACCTCTTCGAGTGCAGGATTTTTCCTTAGACGTAACAAGGTGAAAGGCGACTATTTTTGCAACTCTAGGCCATGGTGGTCACCGATCAACTCTTTCTACCCTTGGGGGCGAGTGTGTCCAGAATCAGATAGGAAAAAAGAGCATCTGACCCAGCATCGAATCTAGACAAAGTCCGTTTTGTCACTTTCCAACACAACCTTTTTCCATCAATCTTCCTTTTTTATCGATATAATCTTCATAAACTCCTACAATATAAGATTTTCACTCAAAGTGTAAAAAGCTTGATTTTCAACTTCAATCGGATTATTCAATTATATTTGTCCCTCAAAGCAGTGGACAGACGCAACCGAAATGAAGGTAGAACGTTGAACTCGATCCTAGCGTCAGATTTTCTTATAGGCATACTCTTTATCTTTATAGTAAACCATACTTAATTTTTTACTTTTTAGTAAAAATATAGATTATTCATAAGTAGAGATGTGTATAATTTGGTGGTCTGGTTGGTCTCTACGTTCGCATCTCCACAATTAAAACAATTCTAAATCAATCGTTTGATAAAATACATATTATTTGGTCATATAGATTAGTATAGTAGTGAATCGTTAGATGGTCCAGAATACTCTGTACGTTTGCACCTCAAGAAAAAGACATGCCTAAATCAATCCTTCAAGTAACATGTAGATTGGTTTGACAAGTGTGGGTGGGAAATTAACCTGTGAGTTAAATGATTTGATTTTGGAATAACAACAAATTACTATGGCTCTCTGTAAATTTATAGAAAAAGTCGCCCTCAAGATGGAATATGTCAAGCTAAACTGCTATATTGTACACATAAAGCAGATTATTGATTGAATATTTAGTTGAAATTTAAATTTCTTCTAGGAACACTAAAATACGATAAAAAATAATAAATTCAAATTGGTTCTTTCAAATTGTTCAAGGAGTCACTGATAAATGTTTTCAAAATCTTTCTATTTTCATGAAACATTTGAGACCCGTGAAAGTCTGAACAGTAAAAGCGCACAATTTATTGAAATCACGATTTAATGCATAACTCCACATGCACTTCAATTTTATATGTTTAACGATGATGAAAATGAAATAAATGGCTTAAATTACTCGATTATTGATTTTTTCTACAAAATAAAAAGAAAAAAATTCAAGCTGAGGAAAACGAACACAAGGCACATGTTACTCTTGCCATTCAGGTTACCTCTTCCCTCTCTTCAGGGTAGCTTTCTAGCATTGGGCCTTCACCCTTCTTCTGAAAGACAATAATATAATACAACCAAATAGAGGCGGTAGGATATAAAAATCGGTAACAAGTTCAATGAATTGTTTGCTTTCCTTTTGATCTAGCAATAATTAATTATTAGAAAAGAATAGAAAAAACTAGTAGGTGAGTTTGGGGTTAGCGCACATTCCACAATTACAGAGAGATACCTAGGGTTAACAGAAAAATACATTAGGTTTGTTCGGACAATCCATTCTAAACGCAGTTCTCAGAATGGCGATTTGAATGGAATGGGATGAGAACCATTCTGAACCGCGTTCAAAAGGTATGACACTGCGAACGCGTCATCGATGATCCATCATTCTGAATGGGAGACCTTCATTAAACCAATCATTCATAGTACAAGAATGATTAAAAACGCAAATGAATTTTAAAACAATGTGATTATTAATGAGAACAAGAAAAATTGATAAACAGCCCAAAACGGGATAAACAATCCACGGAAAAATGAAGATGAATTCAAATATGGTGGGGAAATGGGTATGGAACGGTTGGGAACTGCCCGTCCGAACAGAGAATCACACATTCAGAACGCGTTCTGAGACTGTCCGAACAGCCGAAAAGGGGTGAGGTCTAAGGCAGAACGGTTCAGAATGGTCTGTCCGAACAAACCTATTATGTACCAAAACTAAGGCCCACTTTCGCAACAACAGGGGGATATATATATATATATATATATATATCGGAGTTTAGCCACTCTGCTAAAATTAATCTCGAGGATATAAACTTGTAGTTTTTCGCCAACCCAAAACTTGTTTGAACCCAGTTTGGAATAACAGAGCTTAGGCAAACTGTCCAATCAAAAGTTGGACAGTTTGACACGGTGGGACAGTACAACCATCACTGCAACCACCACTAATCTGCTGATGACCTACATTTTAGTAACCAAACAATAAAAATATTTCTGAATTTCAAGGGCAATAGACTTTTGTGTAGGAAATTCGGAAATTTTGTATCATTTCTACTCAATATCGTATCCTATTATAATGTGCTAATTACATAATTTTTTTCTTTTTCTATTTGCTTGATTCCTAAATGGTGTCAGGGTGTGTATGTGGTGAGGCTATTTCAACTTCAATCTAGAGCTCGTTGTATTGACTAGCAGAACGAGGCTCGTTTCTCATCATGTAAAGTGATAAAATGCCACAGATCGCATGTTGAAAATTTGCCATATTTCTGGAGAGGCACCTATTATCAACAAATACCTACCATAAAACACAGGGTTCGTACCTAGGTGTTGAACTAGTTTCCAAATTTATTCTAAATGCCATATCCAACATTGTCCCCTCATTCTTGGTACATCGTCCTCATCTTTCAAGTCAAATACCAAGGCCAATACTGACTCGGGCTAATTTATTTTTATAAGTAGAAATAAAGTAGCATACAAAAGCTGCACAACCATGTTGATATCACCACTAATGGATATTATAAAGGTAAATTTGCCGGATTTTCGGTGTTTAACCTCGAGCCACCTTGAGGAGTTTAAGGGGCGATTTCCTACCTGCCGAATATCGCTGCCGAATTCAGTTGCGGGTTTTTGAATATCGCACTGTATTTTCGGCATCTGGACAAGTAGTCAAAATGCGCACAACACTTCTTTCTCGCTGCGTGGTGCGGGACAGACTGCTCTGGGAGCATTCGCCTGTCTCGCATCCTGCTGCGACGTACACTCCCTGCCGAAATCGGCAGTTAGGAAAATTACTGTGCCCAGTCCTCTGTGTTGAGTCGGTGCCAAATACCGCAGCGTAAAATCGTAGCGATATTCGACAGGTAGGAAATCGTCCCTATATTACACTCATGATGAAAGACTAATTTCCATTAACTTCCAACCTCTTCGAGTTTAAACTGGTTTAATATTTTGGAGAAATTGGGCCTAAGTAAGGTTTTGTTTGTCCTTCTTTGTCATGCCTTGTCTTCAATTAACTTCAACTCCAGACTTTGTGGATTAATGACTTGCTCTATCTAACGCATAACTAATTTTGGTTTATATTTTCAACAAGAACTTTTTATATTCAAATCTGGTGCCACGAAGACCTCCCTAAAGCACTAATGTTCAGGCCGTAGATTATTCCTTACATACCTACCAGGTTATCTTCTACACCAAGTAGTGCTTTTCATTCATTCACATTCAATTGTGTGTTAAAGTCACCGATGGTGCATCTTCATGAAGAGAAGAAGAGAACATCGCGATTGTAAAATGAAATTGTAAAATACAGTTACATTTATGGAGATAATTGAAAATAATCCTGCAATGTAAAATAAAAATGTAACTGAAATATGCCTAAAATTAAATTCAATAAAAAACATTGGAGTAGGTAATTATGGTAGGTAGGTAAGGCTTCATACTATACTGTTAACGTACCTATGCACCTGAGACGTAACGTAGAAACACTGAGTATGTTTCTACATTTTAAAGAAAGTATCTGCAAACCATAGCACAAGCTAAAGATTAAAGAAAGTGGCTGCTTCTCTTCTTCATGTTGGCGATGCAGCGCCCGATGGGCCAAAATTGATTTGTATCCTAATGGGATTATTGATGATGTTACATTCCTTACTTGTCTAACGATGGCTATAAACAGCCCATTAAATATAAATGGTCGAGAATCATTTGAAATATGATCAAGCAGCTGATGATCTAAGAGCGTTGGTGTGTTCATGTGAAGGGGTTCTTAGATTCAGAATTCTATGCTTCTAAAGTGGGAAAGATGACAAAACAGGCTTCCCCCCACAGAGTGGAACAAGCCAAGATTGTCCATAACTGGATAGGTCAGCACAAAGCTACACATTTTGATCATCTGGTTTTTGGTTTTAACAAATCTAGGATTTTTCTAAAATTAGAGTTTTAGAATTCATGTTTCTTGAAACGCGAAATAACAAATTTTGAAATTCAGGACGCTTGTATACCAGCCAAGGTCTTAAACTTTGCTAATGAACGCAATAAAATGTAGATATTGAAGCCAAATTTGCCTTCCAGACACAATTAAACTGAAACCTATACTCACTCAACAGTACATTACAAAACAACCAATACAAGGTGATTCATGACTATAAGTTGAACGAAAATATATACTATCACGTATTTAAAAAAAAATGTGCTTCACGAGTCTACAGTAGGTAACGGTAATGCCTCGGATGTTTTATCAAGTTGTATAGTGAACTACGAAGATCATTAATTTAAAAACAAAGTGAAACCATTATGCTTAATGGATCTCTTTTCATGCAATCAAGATCCCCTTGAAATGAAGGGTTGTTGGTGAGGCTAACTCATTATCTAATAATTTAAATTAAAATTTAGATAAGGGTCATAAACATTTGAAGTTTAGTAATCTATGCAGCTACCCAAAAATTGCTGTTAAGGCAAGCATTCAGAATAAGCTAACATTGTAAGCACCTAAGTAAGTGACGCAGTATCTACAATTGATCCGACTATAATGAAATTTACAGGACGTGAACCCGGAATTCCAGAAAATTGCATCAAAATCAGATAAAAACTGAAGAAGTAATTGTTGTTAAAGATTCACAAACACACAGATAGACCCAACAAACATGAGGCTATAATTGGTCGGGAAGGTCTAAAACGTCTGTGTAGAAATTTGAACTTTGGACTGACCATGGTCGACTCATATAATTGCTGCAATAACAATGATTGCAAGAGGAAAACTATTGGAAAATATGTATCTGTATACATTTATTAAGTTCAGTGCCACAAAAGTGTTTCTTAAAAACATATTGGGACCAGGGTAAAAAGTTCCAAGTATTTCCCTACGAAATCACCCATAGAGAGCTCTCACTAGCACATAAAATGATTCTGAGAAATCAAAGCAGTTTTCTTAGCCCAAAACGTCACTAACTACCATTAGATATAACTTTCTACAAGCTACATTAAGAAAAAAAATTGTAAGATGAGAGTTTACCTTTCGAGGTGGAGGAACTGGGTTAGTCTGCTCTACGTCAGACGCTAGGGAAGCTATACTCTCCGTTGACTGGCCATTCGATAACCGTGGCGAAGGCGCAGGTGGTGGTGGACCAGGCGGTCTTTGTATCCGTCCAGCTCCTAAAAATCAAACCAGAACTATAAATTGAATGTTGATTGTGAGTAATGGTTCGATTAGAAACGCAAAAACAAAATGGTGCTGCAGAAATCCCTAACATGTATCATTATGCAATTTTTCTTTAAATAACCTTACTGGGAATGATGAAAAATACTAAATTCAAGGTGATTCCAAATACAGTTTAGTTTTCCACTGCGACCATAATGACTAGGTACTTAATCCATTTTATTTCTTAACTAGCCACTCCGGCTCGTTTTGTTCGCCTCCACATCCAGCCAGGGGAAAAGCCCCCTGGACCCCCATCAAGTAGCTTGCTTCGCTCGCAAGGCGTGGCTGTGTGCATGCAATGGTTTTTTACCCCCCATTCAGGTGCATTACAATTGAAACATGTAGGGGATGTTGCTCGCAAACGGTAGATCCCTAAGAGTAGGTTTAACGTGTGTAGGGGATGTTCTTATTTATGGTAGCTGGAATTGAAACCCCCTAGTCGTGGACTTTCGTTTGAGCCCACACAATGATTTTCTAGTTTTTCTACCCCCCACAACCACCCCTCACTGAGCATGGGTTGCGCAATTTTGATGTGGCCTATATTTTGTGCTGGAAGTGGCTGGTCATATTAAAAAAAGAATTGGTCAATCCCTTCAAAAGTTATGGAGGTATCCACATACAGACACTTTACTTTATTAATATAAAGAAGATTTATTTAGTCGCCGTATGGGTTCGGCAGGGGGTTTGTTGGAAAATAGGAAAACAGGAAAGTGAATTTAAAATGCAGAAAAATGGGTCCCAAGTGGGAATTGAACCCAGAGCCTTTGGTTTTCCGTACCAACGCCTTCTCCATCCAGGTCACAATGACCTCTAGGGTGTTGGCCCAGATCCAAGCTCTCTCCATTCAGCAGTCCTTGTGGCAGTCTTGGTGGAGAAGGCGTTGGTACCGAAAACCAAAGCATGCGGGTTGGATTTCCACCTGGGACCCATTTTTCTGCATTTTAAATTCACTTTCCTGTTTTCATATTTCCAAATTAATCCATTCTATTATAATGTGCCCCAAATTTGCTTCTGCCAAACTGAAATTTATTCAGCATTTGCTACGTATTCCATTCACTCCTTAGATATAGTTACAGGTGATTTTGACTAATCAAGAGGAAAATTTACAGTTCTCCAAGGCTGTATTGCTTTCAGTTTGTTAGAAATTTAAGGTAAGTTTAGGTAGACCTGAAGGAAATTATTTTCAATTTACTCTTTCGGCATCATACCAATTATTGTTAGTAATGAGTGTACAGCTACCAGTAGACAATTTCATTTGTTCAACAAGATATGCCAACTCCTTTACCAACGGATTTGTACCTATGCATATGTATCTATAAAAGTAAATAAATATCGATCTATTTTAGTTTGCCAAGACGAAACAATGATTTTGGTTATGTACCTTCAATATCAAAATAGATGCAAAACGGTTTTGAGTAGTATTACCCATAACCGCCGGCTTCCAATGAACAGCAATATTTTCTAATTGAATGTAATCTTCCCATGCATTCTACACCAGCCTTTGGCCCCTCATCAGATGATAAGTTACATAAGTGAGACTGAAAACATCATGGAAAATCCATATAAAATCAAAACTGTTGGGAGGTATCTTGATAAAATAACCATAATGAGAATCGCGTGTAACTTTCCAAGCAATTCACACTACCCACATACCAATAGGCGTTAACTACGAATTTCCTTCAGGTTGAAATCAAAATCAATAGAATGGCTGAATTATCTGGATTTTAGATAGTATAAATGTCTCTCAGAGAAAATTAGATTGATAGAGGAAAATAAAAAATATCGCATCGAAGCACGAAGCACACCCGACTCTTGAGGACTCCAGAATAACCTGAATTTATTTAGAAAACCTCGGATTCGTATTCAGCACCCTAAAAACCTATATATTACCAACTATAAAAACTACACCAAAACTTTCCCTCGAGAAACATAAAATGCCTGGGCTACTTCTTAAATTTCACCGAAATCCAACCAACAGCCACAGAATAGGTTATAAGGGAACGAGACATTGTCTTGTTAATAAGACTGTTTTACAAAATTTAGGGGTAGTCATGCATCCGGCCGGAGCTTGTCGGTTTCTTACGTTATTTGATATGCTGAATTCGAGGCCGACTTTTATTTCGCTCGTTTTTCCATGATATAGCTTGTTTTCGCTTTTTTGTGCACAACCTTTTCAGGATTTTTCATAGGACACACTTCCAGATTAAATGCCTTCCAAAGGTGCCTAACTTATGTAAAATTTATCGCTGATTCCGAATATCACCTCAATTTTTCTATTGCACTGCTTCGCTCCATTTTCTCAAAAAACTTGATCAATTCTAGAAAAACTAGAAATTCTTTTAGATCTGCATCTTGTAGAGGACATTTCTCCGCATCGAATGAGACCAACTGCGCGTTTTTAGGTCAGAAAATAACGAAGGTACTATTTATTTTTTCAGACATTACAAAATCACGACCCTCGACAAAACTGGGTTCTACTATCAGCTCATCCTGTCACGCTATGTATGCTCAGACCAACCAAATACCTAAATTTCTATCTAGCTGTTATGTAGGCAGCTCAAGTCAATGGATGAACAGGATAACAATAGTTTCTGTGTTTTCTGGGGTTTGCTTACGTAGGTATGGAGTGGCCAACCTCTGCCTATAGAATCAAAATAGTTATTTTCGATCTTTGTACCTGACGTCTTCACGCCACGTCTTGTCAATTCATGATCGGGAGGGACCGATCGGCTGGTGAACCTCATTTGCGACAGAACACTTCACCGATTCGTATGGTATCCTTTTGTAGTTTGGTGTCCTTGTTGCCTTGGTGTCCTTTGTTGAAGTTAATGTATTGTTTTTGAGGATACCGAAACTTCGGAAAAATTACGTGAACAACTCAAATGTAATTTGTTTTATCTGAAGAGAATACGGGCTTGACAGGACAAGAAGAGAGTGGCCACCTCACACCTAAGTAAACAAACCCCAAAATACACAGAAACTATTGTTATCCTGTTCATCCAATCGACTTGAGCAGCCTACATAACAGCTAGATAGATATATACTTGGTTGGCCTGAACATACATAGCGTGCATTGATTCCAAAGTATAATAGACAGGATGAGCTGATAGTTGAACCCAGTTTTGTCAAGGGTCGTGATTTTGTAATGTCTGACAAAATAAATCGCACCTCCGTTATTTTCAGACCTAAATACGCGCAGTTGGTCTCATTCAACGCGGAGGAATGTCTTCTACAAGATGCAGATTTAAAGGAATTTTTCCAGGCCTAATTTCATATTATTAGTTCATAAAAAGGGCAGAAAAAAATTACAAAAAACTAGGATTTTCCTACACTTCTTGCAAGTTTTTAGAGAAAACGGAGGGTTCGAAGCAATGCAATAGAAAAATTGAGGTGATATTCGGAATCAGCGATAAATTTTACATAAATTAGGCACCTTTGGAAGGCATTTAATCTGGAAGTGTGTCCTATGAAAAATCCTGAAAAGGTTGTACACAAAAAAGTGAAAACAAGCTAAACAAAAAGTCGACCTCGGATTCGGATTCAGCACATCAAATAATGTAAGAAACAGAGAAGATCTGGCTGATGCTGAGACCACCCCTAAATTTTGTTAAGTAGAGTAACTGAAACTCGACACCACATCACACTCAATAAAACAATCTATAGGTATGTACTTACTTATCCAAGCGAACTTCTTGTTTTGAACAGCGTATTATTTTAAAATCTTGCCAAACGAAGTCACTAAATATCAATTGGTTGAACTACGCATAAACACGTCATGCTACAAATTTCAACTCTTGGAGTTGAGCAACATTGCTAGGCAGCCATCAAAGCGTCTTTCTTAAAACATCCTGTCGTATATTCGTTGATAAACACTTCTGAAGGAATAAATAAATTAAAGTGAAGGAAACCAACCCCAGCTTGAATACTTACCATGTTTTCATATACTTTGAATATACCAGTCAATTTTCAACGAACTAACCAAAAAATGTTCGTTTTCATTATTTACGTCAGCGTTTAAATTCTTATGTGCCCAACTTAACCACTCGTAATAACCAACAGTAACATTTTAGAACTGGATGAATAACCAATGATTTTTGTAACTGAAATAGATAGATTCCTTTTGTGGCAAAGCTTAAGCAGAAACAAGCAAAACTTCCACCCAACAAAAATAAAAAAACAAAAATGAAATAAAAACCTGTTTTATCGATGCCTGTAGCTTTCAACGTAGGCATTTCACCAGGTGGGATGACTAATTTTGCACCAGCTATAAAACAATACAAAAATGAAAAGTAAACAAAATAAAATATATTCTCTTTGACTTACTTGATCATCATTACAAGCTGGTGCGATCAATTCTTACTTGTCCACTATTTTATTAAGGTGGCTTATAATAAATTACAATTCCTTTAATTATTGAGTGATTAGATCGTAAGAAAACGTGTTTGGTAGAAATAAGAACAATAATTTGTACGGCCCAGTAGATTTTGCCACTGCTAGTAATATTTAAGAAGGGCCCAGAGTGCCCGAAAATAGATTTATTTTCAATTGGCGAAATTTTAAGGTTCTCATTTCGACAAACTCAAGTAGAATCCGATTTGTTCTCCACTTTGTTAAGCAACCTGCTTTCGAGGAGAAATAAGTGTGCTCAAAGCTCAGTCAAGATTCTTATAAGAGGAATGTGGAAAAATAAAGTCACAATAATTCTATCTTGAGTCGCGAAAAATCGTAATTTTTAACACATAACAACATTGAAAATTATAATGTAACACTAATGAAAACTATCCAAATAAAACTGTAAACGGAAAACTGACCACATTATCTAGACATAGGTACATTTATATTGTTTACTATTTGGGTCTGAACTATCTATTTCAATAAAATTGCCCAATCATTTTATTATTACTCTCTGGAATTATTTTCGTATTACCATTACGATTTTCAGGTGCTTACCAAGAAGAACTCCACCAGGTGTTCGTGTAGAGTCTGTGGAGGGGGATCTCTTGTGGTGATTGAGAGTGTGGTAAGCAGGATTGGGGTCGGACGGTGAGCGGTTGTGACTAGAGGGAAGAGTGCCGTAGGGGTTGTAAGTTTGTTGGGCTGTCTGTCCACACGTGGGAGGTGGCAAAGGTGCTGCTCTCTTCTTCACACTTCCAAGTGTTCCCATATCTAGGCAAAACACAGACGACCAATGAAATAACTTGACAGACGACCTTCCAAGAAATAATAAATGCAGTATTATGGGAATCAAAGAGTATTACTTTGTTGGTGAGCTTTTTTGTTATGAGGTACTGATGGAGGTGGCATCTGCCCTTGAGATTGCCTAAAGCTGCTACCGGACTTGAGGCTATCACATGTGGATGACCTGGAGCGCATACTAGGAGACTCTGCGTAGCTTGGAGGACGAGAGGCCCCTTTCCTTTCAGGAGTCACACAACCGTTCTGAAGATACAAAATATTTGTACTTACATAACATATACACAAGAAACGGCACTTAGAAATGGATGCCTAAATACTTGAAAGAAACAACAGTACACAAACGTATGTCTATCACAGTAAAATTAAATTAAATTATCACGTATTCTGATATATAACATAAGCAGGTCAGTGAAATCTATAGTGGACAACAAATTGTGAATCATTACTCAAATTTAGGAACAGCTGAAGATTCGCCAACTGAGTTATTATGTGGACTGGCATATTCTCAATTTCCTCAGGATATTCCTGGTAGAAAAACTCCAGTTCCACAATATTGCAGATCTGTGAATTTTCCCACTATTATTTTTTTGTATTTTTATTTATTTTTTTAATTTAATGGACTATGCCAAATTTGTTGGAATATTCATTTATTGGTCATATTCTAATTTAAAACTGATTTAAAATTGTTCTTGAATGAATTATGAAAATAGTCAAAGTTCACAAGATGGCATTTATACACTCAGATACACAAAATTTGGCCCACTCTCCAAAATGGAAGATTTTATGAAGTTGCAACTAATATTCTCTTGTTTTCGACTGGGTTACTGTCTGAACTCATTCAGAGGCTTCGTTTGTTGTTTTTCAGCCAGGCGGATGAAATTTTGTTGATCTCTCGAAGATAGGGAATCGTGACGAGACGAGATCATGTTTCATTGCCTCCCACTTTCATGTTATCTTCCAAACTGCGATTATGTTGTTCATCTCTTCCACAGTAGTTCTCAGCCGAGGGGCGAGTGTTTTCTAGTACGTTGAGTGCATTCCTCCCAAAATAATCGCTTTAGGAGAAAAAAAATGTCTTTCCCACCAGAAATGGTCGCGCAAACTGTCGCTCTCATTAATGATAAAAGGTCACTAAGATATACCACTCGAATGCATGGACAGCGGGCTCTCTTCCAGTCATTGTGGCAGGAACAAATCTTTCTCCAGACCTTCTTCACTCTCTTTCACGGCCTTCTGGGCACCGCAGGCTGAACCTAGACTCATCGCTGAAAATGACATCCCTCCACTCTTCAAGATCCCAAGCACTGTGATTTCAAGCAAACTGAAGGCGCACATCCTGTGCTGGCGGGTTAAACTTGGAACGTGAGCGGGTCTTCTGGCAGACAAATGCCGATCCCACCATCGTCTCCGAACTGTCCAAACACCTAAATCCACTCCCGTTGCATTTTCAAGTGAGTTACGACCTTGTGAAGCAGTTAATCGACGATTTCTTAAAGCTAAGGCGTACAAGTACCTGTCTTGAACGGCTGTTGTTTTTCATGGGCGGCTAGAACCCTGCCTTCTAGAGTATGATCCCGTCTCTCAAAAACGTCCAACAGTAGCACGGACGGTTTCATAAGGCCGTACTAGCATTTGAGCGGCATATCTCAGTGACCTTCCATCACCAATGAGAGCTACAGTTTCCGCCAATCATTTCCGGTGAAAAATACATTTTTTTTTCTCTTAAATTGAGTTTTTATTGGTTGGAATGCACTCAACGTACAGGAAAACACTCTCTTCTCAGCTGAGGACTACTGTGGAAGAGATGAACAACATAATCGCAGTTTGGAAGATAACATGAAAGTAGGAGGAAGTGAAACATGATCTCGTTTCGATACGATTCCCTATCGTTGAGGGATCAAAACAATTTCATCCTTCTGGCTAGAAAACAACAAACAATGCCTCTGAATGAGTTCAGACAGTAACCCAGTCGAAAACAAGAGAATATTAGTCGCAACATCATAAAATCTTCCATTTTAGAGAGTGGGCCAAATTTTTTGCACCTGAGTGTATGTATTTGAATGAATGAAAACTGTATATTAACAAACCCTTAGCAAATCAGACCAAAACCGAAGTATCTAATGCCTTGACAATATTTTCTTTGAAGAACCCACCAATCACCAAACCACTATCACTCCAACACCCTTCAACACAAGATACCCAGTAAAAGTATACAATTGTTCAACAAAAAGAAACACACACCCACTTAACGCATCTAGACGATTAAATAGATAAGAAATGAACAGCTAGTGTAGAGTCGCAATAATTGTTCTTCAAACGAAAGCAGAAAGTCGACACCACGCAAGTATACATTTATAATGAACAGGGTACCAAAAATACATCATGCAGCCACACACAAGTTCATCTTTAAAAACGGTGATACCTACTTATTTGGTTGCAAGCATTTTATACCTACTGAATATTTGAAAGTACTTTTAAAAGTACTGCAATTTCTGCCTAAATTATTTGAGAATCGTTCAAGTGACAAGGGGATTTGTCAGTACTTAGAAGTAATTTATTTAGACTCTCAAAGTTGGATTAGAGCAGTCACTGGATTACACAGAAAATAGCAAAATCATTTGTCGAAGCCATTGAAAAATGAAAAAAGAATATCACGAATAATGAGAACGCAAAAGGGAACAAACTGCTCAACTGATTAAAAATTAAATTAACCTTTGAACCGTACTACAGACCTTCATGCAACGTAAACCGTACACTCCGGTATTTTTTACGCGAGTCTTATTTTTCTTCTAAAGGGCTCATTTTCTGTTTTTTTTTTTCTATTTTAGCTTCAAATATTAAAATGCTTTATATAATAAATCATTTCATAACTTTATGTAATCAATTCACCACTCCGACGTAAAAATAACATTACTTGCACACCACATTCAGAGTACACTGCGGTAGATTTTACCGAGGAAAGAAAGAATCATTCAATGTACACCCCTGTATTTCATACATACACTGCAAGGATAGGCTTTATGAACAAAGGACAGAAAAACACTGGTACTCAGACTACATTCCTTGCTGATAACCAGGAGGGTACTTAGGAGAAGAACACACCAAATCCTGGTGGTGGGGAGAAGAGGGTTAGAGAAGGCGGGAACCCCGGTTTTATTTACCGGTGTACGGCTCAAAGGTTAATGATACCCACACTAACAATTCTACAAGTACATACTTCTACCAGCATTTAAGAAAACAACTATAATAATAAAATTCTATTTATTTTATCACTTCTCAAATAAAAATAAAAATTACTATATCAACAATAAAGTCTACTCAAAATTATAGCTTATCTATCACTACAATCATGGAGAAGAGAGGCCAGTCGAGGAAACAAGTGGGTAAAGTAGATTCCCAGTCTTGTTCCTCTTCACCAACAGGTATTCATGTAATTCACCGAAGATACATAGATTTTTTATCTCATTGGCCATCCTGCATTCCATGGCGTGTGACTGTGAGGTGGAGGAGTTGGTGATGTGTCACCATGCTGTACTGCATGGGGGGGGGGGGGGGGGCTTTCAGGTTCATCTAGATATTATCTGGGTATTTCAAGAGGCTTGGCTCTGGAAGCCATCCCACAACTGACCAGCAGTTCCAAAGTACGAATCAGAATAACAGAATAAAGGGGTTTCTTTTTCTCCTGGGCAACTAGCTGGAGGTCGAGGGCAGATGGCTGAGGTGGTCACGCCCACGAAGTTAGAATAGACAGGAGTTAAAGCATTCAGCCTATGAACAGATTGATTTAGGAACCAAGGGGGCCTTGAAGATTTGACCATCCATACTAGGGTTTTGGGGCAAGAGTAGAGCGATCTGTATGTCATCTATTCAGCAGGAGAGGATTTGCAGTGGAATTAGTGGCTAATTTGGACCCTTTCCCAATCAGCTCCGGTCAGTTGAGCGAGTACAGCCGGCCAAATCTTATCCTTTGGATTCCAATCCGCACCCTCATGGTGACCATAGTCCCATAGAAGTGGCCAGCAGGTAGCCTTCACCTCATGAATCCCCATAATGCTGAAATATCTAGAAAATATGAACCTCTTTAAACCATGTCCCTCGTTTTATGACGTGAGCAACTGAAAAGAGCGATTTGTGTAAATAGTAACATTCATCTACATGGATGGCCTGAGCAATTATTCCGTTCTGTTTCATTTCTCGCGATTGTAATGCTTGTCCATTTTTTTTAGATGAAATAGTTGGAGAATTTTAGTTTTTGGGAATATTGGCGATGACGTTGCAGTGGTAGGGGGGAGGAAGAAACAAACCAACTAATAAAAAACTCATTAACAAAATTAGTCACTTGGAGAATTCCACCAATGTTTTATCCAAAGTTCCACAAATACAATAATTCATTCAAGTTGGAAAACAATTATCTACTTATCTTTTTCAAGTTTTCAGCTGTGACGCATGAGATCAGGTGAAAGAGAAAACAACGAGTTCTGTTGATTGATAGAGGGGTTGGGAGGAGGGGGTTCACACCCCACTCCAAACCCCCGATACAGGACCGAAGAGCAAGATAAACTACATCAGCCACCGAACTTTCGAATCTTTAATTAGAATTTCGATTATATAGAAAAATCAAATCAAGAAACACAGAAAATGACAAATCATGATTTTTTAGATTGGTTATTTAATAACCTCGGTTAAGGGGGGGGGGGGGGGGGGGGGGACCGGCACACTGCAATCACAGTGGAAGCTGAGAATCAAACCTGAGTGGGTGAGAAGAAAATGAGGTAGTGGGTTTGGTTTGATGGGTACTGCTTTGGGCATAAAAGAATCTATGTGGGACATAGCAATACCCTTACACCCTTGACCCCAATGGACTTTATAATTGACATTTATAAGATCGTAAGTACAAATTCTTGAACGTATACGTTCATGAAATTTTGATCTTCCACTTTCATTTCGATTTCAACAGTTTTAATTTTTTTTCTAATTTTGAGTGGTGATTGAGGGGGTGAGCTAAATACAGGCTTCAGAGGAAATACATTGATATCTAAATCCACGCAATTCAGTTTAGATATTGAAGAACCAATAGGGGTTTAGGCAATAAATTTAGAAAAAACCAACAACATGAAGCGAGTAGTAGCCTTCACGTGACAAGAAGCAGCAGAGCACCATGCGCCTTCCCAGTGGATTTTCCCCAATCTTGGCATACTCATTGGAAACCTAGGTTGGGCTCCGACTTACTTGGATTTCGTTGACCTCCTGAAGAATATCTTGGAACAGGGTATTACTCACCCTCTCGTCAATGATAGTTTCGTCGTCAGAAAAGTCTGTCGACCCGTCGTCTGGGGAGAGGTTCCACTCGATGTTGATGTTGTCAAACAAAGTTTTCTGTTGTTGCAGGGCGTGTCTCAACTGAAAGAAAACAATGTCGTGAGCACTCAGTAAAACAAACGTACGGTTGGGTTCAATGAGAAATAACAACATCATTCTACAAACCAATATACACAATTCTTGAACTTCGAAGTTACATAACATATTATCATGAACGGTGGCTCTTGGAAGGGGTATGACTGGTGAGCTTCCGTTCACCCTCATCCACTTCAGTCGGCAATCCCCCCCCTGCTGTGAGCGTCACTCCTGACGTCATTTCACAATTAAGTATAATTCAAAGGAAATTAGGACTGACTACAGAAAACTAAGTCCTAAATCGACATATATGCCAATCCATTGGATGGTTTGTCTTACATTTTCCATGGTTATGGGGGTGTGAGGGGACGAGCAGTATTTGGAAAGTTTCTCATCTGTTTACTGTAGTAAATCCAAGCACTTTCGTCTACATAGGCGGATTATAAAGCTGTAGTTTGATATTACTGAAGTTGTACATATAAGCCCTAGCTCAAATTAATTATATATATCCCCACGTGGTCCTTGTATTTCCCAACTTATATACTTTTTTTCTCTCTATAAATTATGTACTACTCACTCAACATTACTGCACCTCATAATGCTTCACAACTTAAATGCAACAACAAATATCCCCAAATAGTGGGAATAACTGAAGCTACTAAAGTAAATGATCTTTGACAACCAAGGAAATATGTACAACTACAATAATATCAAACTACAGCAAACAAATGAGAAACTTGCCAAATACTGCTCATCCCCTCACATCCCCATAACCATATATACCAATATAAAAGCACCAAATACATTGATAATGCGTTATAGTTATATTTATTTACCTTCCACCCTCCCAGAGTGGCAATATCTAATGAGAGTTTGAAACTGAATTTCTTAGTCGCGAATTGCGTTTCAGAGTCATTTCAGCTCAATTGGGTTAATAGTCCTGGAGCCAGGGCCGAAAATAAGTAGTGATTTGAGGAGAAGGTATGAGATTAGATTTTGAAAATTTAGTCCATTCTGAGTGCGAAAACCTTTGTCTACCATCTCAAAACTGGTGGAATACGAAATGGCGGCCTCATAAAGATGGCTTAATTTGCCCATTTTAAAGTTTTTCTCTAATAATTCCTAAACCATTTGTATGCGTAGCAAAGTTGTAGAGCATAAAATACAAAAACGATTTGATCCCAAAATTTTGAATTATCTCTTAAAATAAGCGAATTACAAACAATTTAAAATCGGGCTAATTTCGGGCGAGTCCTCCCCTCCCGCCACTTAGGTAAATGTAACTCCGTCAGTTTTCGTCAGGAATGGTTCATAATCTATGGGAAAGATCTCAATTTATGCTAAAATCATCTTACAATTGCCTAAACCGGTTCAAAAATAAAATCAGCTGAGCTACACTCAAAGTGGTAATTAACTATAAAAAATCCTAGCAGATTTGGTAGTAACCAGACTTATTACTTGTTCCATTAACCCACGGAAAAATTATGTTAATGGGATTTTTCTCTAGTTTTGTTTGATTACCTAGTTTGACGAATGAGCTTACTTGACTCATGTTCATCTTAGGAAGTTGAAATTCGTTAGAGAGCCTCTATCTAACATCAAGAGGCGAATGAAATAACGGGCTTCGTTCTGATCAGATGAGTGAGAAAACTCGTTTCATGTTCACCCTTGGAAGCATCTTGATAGAGAAGAGAGAGGAGCGTTGATATGTAGTTGATATGTAACTACTTTTTCCACCTAGATTTTTCACCTACCCACTCCAATCTCCTTTAGAAATACGTCTCAGTCCACATTCTGTTAAGTCCACTTTTAGTTTATCAAGGTTTCATTTCTTCATCTTCTTAGATTACGTCACAATGGAGAAGTATCCGAATCTGATGATGAGATATTTTCTATTGCATCGTCGCCTTTAGAGATCATAATTAGTTTTTTTTTTTTTTTTTTTTTTTTTTTTTTAGTTACTCGTATAAACAAACAGTCTCCATTCATCCCTGCATATTTCCCTGCTCGTTTAGCTTCGATCATTCTAGGGTATAATTATTTTCTCGTATCCAAGAACTATTTCGCATAATCACCTGATGCGTTATAAGGAGAGGTCTTGAATTAGGGCAAACATCGTGCAAGTTTTCTTCCTCAATTTTTCGAACCTTAAACGCACAGGTTTTATCGAGCGTAGATTCATGTCAGAATCACGACCCCCTCTTTAGATATGAGCAATATCCTCAGGTACGACTTCTACACCTAAGAGGCTATTGAAAATGCCGATGATTTGGAACATTAGGCTCGTGGTTTTCTTCAGAATCTCCAGGAACTTTGTATATAATGATATTATTTAGTTCATTTCTCTTTTGAGCCAAGCCTTTTGAGCCTATTTTGGTCCAAGTGTTTCAATCTGACTTAATCTTATTATCTTCGATACTCATAACCTTAGATCGCATTATATCCAAGGTGCCAAGACATTATTAGACTCTGCAGTTCAACTGTTCAAAGCGTTCAATAATATTTTTCTCTCCATCCCGCGATTCCAGTAGAGAACTCGTTTGCTGATCAAGACAGGATTCCAGTGAGCAACCTCCGAACTTTACACTTAAGGGTTGCTTGTCCCAAGCTTGCAGGGAAAACACTTTCACCAAAAATCTCTTTGAAAATGAAATTTTGGAGGAATTTTGTTCACCAATAAGAGTTTTGTGAAGTTTTCTAGCAGGAAGTGCTAAAATGAAACTTAAAAAGTCATATAGAATAAATTGATCCTATCCGTTCATAAAATTACAGAGCAGCTATCAAACTAGTCTGCCCGCCACGGTGGTCACAGCTGAACTCAAATATTGGTTGATACCCGTAGTTCGAAATCAACTTATTAAGGGTCCCTTTCAAATAGGTAGGCTTCAAAAGTTGCTACAAGTAGAAGAAAAGTTACAGCCATGCAACATGATCATATGAGCAAATTTTCGTAAATTACCATATTACATCAGGTTACATAGTTTTGAAATCTAACACTTTTAGCGCAAAGAACTAACAATTTTATAGCAAAACTAGCCGCTCCAACTCGCTTCGCTCGCCTCCACGTCCAGCCGAGGGGCAAGCCCCCCAGACCCCCATTAAGTTGCTCGCTTCGCTCGCAAGGTGTGGCTGTGTACATGCGATGGTCTTTTACCCCCCCCCCCTCCCCCCCCATTCAGGTGTATTACAATTGAAACATGTAGGGGATGTTGCTCGCTTCACTCGCAAATGGTACATCCCTAAGGGTAGGTTTAATGTGTGAAGGGGATGTTGCTCGCTAGCTGGAATTGAAACCCCCTAGTCGTGGACTTTCGTTTGAGCCCACACACGGATTTCCCAGTTTGTCTACCCCCCACCCCTCACAACCACCCCTTACTGAGTAGGGGTTGCGCAATTTTGATGTGGACTATATTTTGCGTCGGAAGTGGCAGGTCATATTAAAAAAAGAATCGCGCAAATCGGTCAATCCGTTCAAAAGTTATGGAGGTACCCACATACAGACACTTTACTTTATTAATATAAAGAAAGAAAGAATATAACTCGTTCTAAATAATATTCTGCAATTAAAAAAAAAATATTAAAGTAAATAATGACATTTAAGTACATTTCCCCGCATAATTTACTGCATACGTTTTTAATGTTCTAGTTCATCGTAATAAACATTTTTAAACTAAAATTTTGCTAACAAATTAGAAATTTAACCATTTTTAGCCGATTGTAGTGTTTTTTAAATATTATTTTAGCACATTTTTTGGTATTTGAACAATAATATATTGCGCTCAAAAAGTGTTGGGCCACCTAAATCATTCTTTCATAATTAAATCTTGATTTTCTGGAAGAAGTACGGCATTTTTATTTCAATCCTAAGTTATCGTCTGGAGACTCATATGAAAAAGGGTAAGACTCTGAGATTCGTTTTAGAATACCTAGAATTCAATGTTTTTTGAGCCATTGCAATATCGCAAGTTTCTACATAATTAAATCTTGATTTTCTGGAAGAGTACGGCATTTTTTTTTCAATCCTAAAAGACACATATTCTCTGAGATTCGTTTTAGAATACCTAGAATTCAATGTTTTTTGAGCCATTGCAATATCGCAAGTTTCTACTAAAATTTGATTTTAGCGAATTTTCCTAAACTATCGTATTATAATTAAGAAACATTGTTTTGATATTTAAGCAATGAGTGCAAAGAAATTGTTAACTACTGATTTTATGGCAGAAAAACTTGTTCAAAGAAATTGTTAACTAATGATTTTATGGCAGAAAAACTTGTTCTGAACAACAGTATTCTGCGATTCGTCTAGGGAATTTTCGTAAAAAATGAAGCTATTACAATGTCCCCAAAAAATTCGAAATTTTTATTCATTGAATCCTAGAGTATAACTTTTTTTTTTTTTATATATACAGACGAGACACTCTCCTTAGGATTGAGATAAAAATTCTGTTCTTGCGCCAAAAATCAAGCTTTCTAAATGGAAGGTTGAGTTAGTAGGGCAGCATTTTTTCAGTAGGATTAAATTGCTCAAATTTCAAAAATGTGCTAAAAACTCTCTATAAATGGCTAAAAATCGTTAAATTTATTTCTTGTAGCTGAATTTTAGTCAAAAGAAGTTTAAACAACAGTGAACTAGAGCATTAAAAAACGTAAAAACAAAATAATGCTGAAAATCTATAAGAACTGAAAGAAAAGCTAAAAATCCAAAATCTTGTTTGAATCGTTGAATATTATAAAGAAAGAGTTTTTTTGCACTCAAGGCATTCAAATTTCAAAACCATGTAACATAATAAAATAAGACAATCAACAAAAATTCGCTCTTATGGACATGTTGCATGGCTAAAACTCATTATTTAGTATCTATATATATACTTCAGAATTTGAGCAATTTAATTTGCTCAGAAAGTTCTGGCCAACGAACGATCTGGGTTTTATTTGGAAAGCTTGATTTTTTTGGCGCAAGAACGGGATTTTTATTTCAAACCTAAAGAGCGTTATCATTTGGAATTACACATATATACACATGAAAAAGCGTTCAACTCTAGGATTCGTTTCATACTACTTCAAAACGGATTTCAATAAAGAGAAGTTTTGGACATTTTTAATTAAACATTTCTGCAGCCATTGCAATAGTTTAATTTTCCCCGAAAATTCGCTAAAAAATGAAAAGTGAAGAGGAAAGGGAAGGAGTGCGATTTAATATTGGTTATGCTGTTATTTTGTATTCGTAATTGGCTCGCATTCACCCGTCTTTATTTGGTTCTAAAATTTAATTTTGTTAAGCAGAAATATATAAGTTAGGTGATTAGTTTGGTAAAATGAGAAACAATTCAATTCAAATCACAGGGCCTTGTGAAACTGTATGAAGATAAAGGTAGTACCGATATAAGGATTGACAAGAGTTTGGGTGAAATGACTTACCGGGAATCTCACTGACTGTGGGCCTAGAATGTAGTGAATGAAGCTTTCAATATCCACCAACCTACGGTTTATTTGGGATGTGTGGGAGACGGAGCTGAGATCCAGTGGCCAGTGTTGAAAGTAGTGGGAGGACGGGATGTGTATCCATAAATATTCATGAGCTCCCCGAATCATAATCTATGAGAACATCGCAAGTCCTAGGCCCTCACTAACGAACCCACAAGTTAATTGTCGGAATCATTAGCTTTTGTTGAAACAAAAACCTTTGATCAATGAGGTGAAAGAGAGATAATGTGAGAAACTTTGGAGGGAGCGTTAATGAGAAGCGAAGCAAAACAAAGGGACTCTTAGAATAGAGGAAAAGATGATATTGAAGATGTTAAATTCTAAACGAAATTGATGCGCCAACGTCTGTAACTGCAGTCTCTCAGAACCTGGTCACCCAGTAAGCCCTTAGTAATGATTTCTTCAATCTATTTTCATCTTTTGCGAGCTAGTTGTGTAAACCCGTTTTATTATCACCAAAGATCCCTGAATTACCACTCTAATCAGTAAATAATAATTCCTAGCTCAACTTACCTTCAGGAAAGATTCACTAGAATTATGGTAGATCACATTAGAAGACTGTTTACTGACCCAGCTACGCGGTGTTGCGGTGGTATTTCAATGAAATAATTTGAAAACACAAGCAAAAGCGTAGTTTTTCAAAAACGAAAAGCAATATTTGCACCATTTTGTTGGCCACCCTGCACCGCCTATCTCCTGACCGCCTCGGGAGCGACGCAACCTTCACTTCAGTTCAAAGCCTTTTGTATGGTACAGGTGAATGAGTGGGAGGGGAAAAAGGCTCCAGCTTGGGTGGGCGGTAAATAGTCTTCTACTGCGACCTACCATAATTCAACTCAATCTTTCCCAAAGGTAAGTTAAGCTAGGAACTATAGTACGGTCTTCGTAGAAGACTGTTTACTGGCGTAGCACATTCAAAGTTTCTCATTCACCTGTTGCAAAGAGGGGTGGATGAGAAAAGTTGCTAAAGTGGATGTAGCTGACCGACTGTGAGCTGAAAAAATGGAGAACGAGCTAACCACACTACTCAAGGTACACACCTTTTGTGTGAAGGGGACCTGTGAAAACGCCCAACTCGCCCATACCCACCTGTGCTATTTGTGAGTATTGTTCGCCCCCCTCTCCCTTTTTTTAAATAATGAAACCCCATGGGTCCAGGAAAAAGGGGAGAAGGCTGAGATCCTGATCTCTCGTAAGTGGTGCAAATGAAATCCAGGGAGGTGTGCAAGACTTTATATAACCTCCTCAGATAGATTCAAAATTGGAAATGGAAGATGTAAATTCTCCATGACCATGTAAGCAAACATTTATGGTGTCTTCCCCTGATGGTTTGTTGGGGCTTGGAAATGGCAGATGTAAATTCTCCATGTGTCACCAAGGGCCTATGATCTCTCTGGTCTCTAGTAAATGCTGGCAAGTGAAATTTTAGGGAGGTGTGCAAGACTGAATAACTCCCTCCAAAAGTGTTGAATTTGGAAAGGGCAGATGTAAATTCTCCATAACGAAAGTGTTGAATTTGGAAAGGGCAGATGTAAATTCTCCATAACTATGTAGGCCAAGATCCATGGTACCTCCCCCTGAAATTCTGTTGTGACTTGGAAAGGGCAGATGTAAATTCTCCGTAACTATGTAGGCCAAGATTTATGGTACCTCCCCCTGAAATTCTGTTGTGACTTGGAAAGGGCAGATGTAAATTCTCCGTAACTATGTATTCCAAGATTTATGGTGCCTCTCCCTGAAATTCTGTTGTGACTTGGAAAATGGCAGATGTAAATTCTCCGTGAGTTATCAAGGGCCTATTGTTCACTCATGCAAGACAAGAAGGCCAAAAACATCAAGATTGATGGGGATGCCGAAGGGGACGGCGAACGGGAGAAGTCCCAGCATCTACCCTGGCAATTGCTTTTATATCGTTATTGATGTCTTGAAGAAGAGGTATGATGATATTTCTCAGAACGATGCTTCCGATGACGACTCCTAACCCGGTCCGAGTCGCGTGACCTGGCCAGGTAAGAAATCGTCCAAGTGGGTATCTCAGGGAATGATGACAGCAAAAAAGGCCAATCTTAATCAATTCCTATATCCTGAAAAGGCTGAAAAGGTATCTTATTCGTCTGGCGAACCAGTGGAGGAGCCTTGCTCGTGGGACAAACGGCAAAAACAGAGCTACCCGAAGGGGCAGTACCCACGCTGCAATGCCGCTCCACATTTGCAACTGTATTAATGGCAGGACGCATTTTCTCGCTGATGTTTGTATTCGACATTTTCAAATAAACGAACAAACACTGAATTTATGAGAAAACTCACGAGGAAATATAAAAACTTTGTAAAGAAAACTTGGAGACATGGAGCACAGAAATCCGCAACACGGTGGAACACGAAGAGGATATGGCGTCACTCCCGGGAACGAGGCGGTGCAGGGTGGCCAACAGAAAGGTGTGAATATTGCTTTTCATTTTTGAAAAACCACTTTCGCGGGTGTTTTCAAATTAATTCTTTGAAATACCACCATAACACCATGTACACACGATATCTGTGTCAGTAAACAGTCTTCTTCGAAGACTGTACTATAATAAAGCAGTATCTATTACGAAATTGAGAAAAGGGAAAAAACAAAACAAATTGTTGAGTTCCGCAAACGAAGAGCTAATGTTAGATCTCTTTCAACGTAGGTAAAAGGTACTCGTACAAGACATTGTAAGTAGCGAGCACCAATAATCGAATCGAGTAATTGAAGGACTAAAGGGAGTGTACTGACTAATTTCAGGTGTACAATTCATGAGAAATATACAACTGAATGGGTGTCTAAAAGAAGGGTGTATGCTATTTTTCACAAGTTTTCAGGAGGACGAAAAAACTTTCAAAACACACTTTTTCAGATTTTTTTCAGTTGGTTGATAACATACGCCCTTTAACGTCTCATTTCCAGCACAAGGCTCTTCTCTTTGACAGCTTTTTACGGCTATCTACCGGTAGTTAAGGATACCGAAACGGCTTCCTTCTCATTTGTAATTTTTAACCCTTCTTTTAGACACCCATTCAACTAACACTCCTGTTCCCACAAGGGTCGTGGTCAAAATCAGTAGGTACGAACCACGAGAACAAATGTGATGTATGTCAAATTCTGTCAGTCTCTCAATGGCAACTCCTAGTCCCAGAAAAACTATAGCACATAAATTACAGTTAAATTTTGATTAAATTTTCAGAGAATGAGGGTGGGTAGGATATTTCAATTGACCATAAGTGGCGGTTCATATCGCTCAGTTTACTCTTTCACCCAGAAAAAAATCTTGTATGAGCATTATAGAAAGAGGGTATTTCTAATTACTTCTTTCCAGGCAAGATGATACCATCATATTTTTGTATGAACCATATTCATTGGGTCTTCTTTCATCAGTCGGTCTTGAATCGCTCATTCCTTGAGGATAAAAGGCTTAGAAGGTCTAAATTAGCTTTCAGCTTTGGTTAACTGGACAGAATGCGAGAGTAACAAACAATAACAAGAGGGATATTATCAGGGCACTGCAATTGAATTCTATCAAGTCTAAGCATTGTCCCCGACATTCATTTCCAAAAAAACCACAAGGAGTGAAGAGAAGAAGAAGTACATTTCCTCTACTGTAAATACAAACTTACCAGCTCTTCACAAGTCCGGTGTCCTCGCTCCTGAGCAATATCCAATGGTGTTTTGTCCTTGGCGTTGACAAGCTTGGGGTCAGCTCCGCTCCGTAAAAGTAGCTTCATGCATTCAGTTTTATCATGATATGACGCCAAATGAAGTGCACTGTCTCCTCCTCTGTAGATGATATAAGAATATAAGTGTACAAAAATGTAAACTGTATGAAGTAAATCGAATTTTCGTAATCCCACACGGATGTTCAAGATTTTAAATAACGAACTTTCAACAAAATTGAAACCACGAAAACCTAAACAATTTAAATTGCCACAAAATGACTCAAAAAATAAATAAATGAAAATAAAATAAACAAAATTAAAAAAATTGGTTACTAAATAAATCTAAAAAATAAAATTTGTTTTCCCCGACCCAGACAAGACAAATTTTGAAGTTACCCAGTTGACATCGTTCGTAACTAAATTTGAGGAACTTACTTTACAGCTAACCAACATTTTGAAGAGATTAGTAATAGGTACCTTACACATATCAATCACAAATCATTTTGGTTGAAAACATATTATATATATTTTGATGAGTGCTTTGGAGTAAAAGTGTTACGCAAAATGCCGGATACGGCTAATGATCGTCAATTGCAGCAGTAAGGGCTCATCGTTGGGTTTTAGGAGCTAACAGACCCTCTGGCCTCAATATAAATGATTAATTAATTTCGGAAAATGGCATCACAAATTATTCTGTTTCGCGGCCATGGATACAAAAATCTAAGAGGTACCTTACACATATCAATCACAAATCATTTTGGTTGAAAACATATTATATATATATACTTTTTTTTCCTTCGAAAACACGGTCAAGCCGTTTAAGAGTGATATCAACAAGGACACACATATGAATGTTCAGATCATAAATGAGTTTCAAGGCGTTAATAACAATGCCCCCCCCCCCCTCGCACAAAAAAAGTTGTGCCCCCCAAGAAACTGGTAATGGTCCTGAGGGTTTTCCAAATCCGAAGCCCGTTTATTACGTAGACGTCTGGTTTTTGAGGTACCGCACCTGGATTTTTGAACAAATCACTTAAATTCCAGGATAATTTATGTTCAATTAAAAGGTTATATTCTTGTCGGAAATTTAACTCTGGACACGCCTATACCACATAAAATGGGTCTGAAATGCCTCGTTAACGTGTTTTTTGTCTAAAAACTGCAAAATAACGCGGTTTTTCACCGATTTTTCTTCAGTTTTTTAAATAGTTTAAATTACACCCCTTGGCAACCTGACAAAACTGGGCTATTACTTGGACTATTTTTGCGCAGAATGCGACCACCACCAACTTTTTTTTTGCGATTTTTCAACTGCCGAAAAACGTGTTTTTTGGGAATATACTGAGAAAAAACGCTGCAAATTATTACACAAAGGTTAATTATTTCTGTTTTAGATAGTCCTTCTACGCAGATCATTGGTCTATAATTATTATTATTATTAAGCCCCATTTATACCTAGTAAATGATCATAACTTGGCGCACCAAGCCTCCCAAAAGGGTTCACACCTTTACAGCTCCAGGGCCTCACAATTTTACGGTTTATAGTAGGTGAATGTTGAAACATTTTCTAAAATTGTCAAAACAACAAAACAAAAAACTAGGTAAAACGGCAGGTTGAAAAGGAAAGAAATTAGCCTCAGAGGCCCCATCAGCTATTCAGTGATCCTCCGAACCTCGTAATTGTTTTTGAGGTGTCCCGAACGAGCTCCATTACATTTCAGCAACGAGAGTGGATTAGGAAAGAAATTGGCCTCGGAGGTTCCGAAGCTGATCAGAATATCACGAGAACTGAGAATATTACAGCAATATAAAATAACCAGGTGACTCAGAAAGAGTAACGCGGAGACCACCAAGAAATTTCAACGACCCTCTGCGCGCAGATTGAAAAGAACCAGAACTTTTTGATCAAACTCTACATACACATCTCAAAAAGCGTTAAACTCAAGGAATTTCAAAACGGATTTCCATGAAGGAATTTTTGGATTCATTGTAATAGTTCAATTTTCTTAGAAAATTGGCTAAAAAGTTCTAACCTGATACAATTGTCATAGTTTTCAAGGCAATATTTGATATGTTTTACTGGTTACGATTCACTCCCGCGTTGATGTCTTTTTTTTCTTGTCAGTGCTTTAGCCCTTAGGGAAAGCAAACGAATAAACGCTTAGCGACTGGGGTGGTTTCGTTCGATTCTTTGGGCGGATACCTATAAATGAAACTCAGAAAATCATTACTGTTACATAGAAAGATTTCAAGATCTCGATTTTTGAATATTTCAGCCCTTAGGTTCTACCCTTTAATGTTGATGTTACTGGTACACCCCCAGTAGATGAATGATTTTTAAGCCAAATTTCTTAGTTTGGTCCAAATCTTTTTGAGAAAAGCTTCGGACGGCGTACGGCGAACGGACGGATTTTTTAATTCGATTTTTGGACCCCCCACCGATGTGTTGCATTTTCGGCAAGAAGGTCTATCTAAAAACGTATTCTACGTTAATACTGTGACGAAAGAATGATGACATACTTATCACCATGCACAGAAGTCTGTCTGTTGATCGAACCTCCAGGCATATTTTGAATAAGGAAATCCACTAAGTGCAAAGACGAACCCATTTCCCGTATCACAGCCAAATGAAGTGCCGTTTCCCCACATTCCTAAAAAGTAGAAACGTAGTGATCAAACTTGATAAAATTTACATCAACAGATATGCAAAACCATATACAATACATATCAACTGTACATACAGAAGTTGGAAGTGGGGCAGCAAGGTCAACCCCTTCAGCAAAGACATGGAGCAGATTATGAAGGTTCTTGTTGTTCACAGCATGCTCAAGGTCACTCAGTAGTTCATGAGCATCACCATATGATCGGGGTGCATACTTCTTGTCCACGTATTTTGCTCGAATGAAATCATACCGCTCTTCCCTGTAAAAAGTTTATCAACATAAATTTGATACTCGAAACACTTATGGTGCATCCTAACTAGTAAAGACCATGGATATCCTAGGATATCCATTCAAGAAAAAATTATACTTCTAAATAGACGAGTAATTCCTATTATAATGGCCTAAAAGTAGTAGATACCTCGACCGAATTTAAACTCGTGACTTTAATTACAAAGGAGAAATTCTTCTTTAGTAGCAGAGCTCCAACCAGTTGAGCTGAGGCCGAATCAATCAAACCTCTTCGACTGCGGTATTTTTCCTTGAACATAACACTATGAACGACGGTGATGGGTTCTGGTTGATCTACTACGATTTTGTTGCACCAGAGCCAGTATAATACAATAATTACAGGAACCATTTTTAACCAAAAATCCCAGTATACAATTAGCACCATTTCAATTAAGTTTCCCTTCAAAACGTTGCTATTAGAGAGTTCCTAAACAATAAGTCAGTTAGGATAAGGTGCTTGGAGAGTTTATCATCTAAGGCGAGCCACAGCAGATGCTAATCTGATAAAGTCAAGAGGGTCCAATTAGTGTTTTATCTTAAAGTGACGCTACTTATCTTCATGTAACAATTAACCACCAGGGGGATTTTCCCATCTATCCCGTGTGTTCAGTTTTCAGCATTGTTAAGTTTCCTAGTTCTTTTCTTATTCACAAAAAGGTTTCGTAATGGCTGATTTTGAAAATTTAAGAACAAGAAAATGAATATAATTTTCATGTATCATGAATACCAACAAGAAACGGATGTCACTGTTATTGGTGTTCAAGTCAATTCAATTTTATTGTATAACCTGTAGGTATTACAAGGAGTTCCTTAAATACATATTAAAAATAGCACATGATATGTTGCCTTCATTTCTGCCTCAACAATGTTAGACTTTTACGTATGATGTATCAAATAATTACTTATATAGGTCTACATAATTTACATATAATAAATTAGCACTGCATAGTTAACATAGATCACAATCAATAATGCCTACACTCCACTGCCGAATTTCAATAATAATCCCGAGTCATTGCCAAAATTTCCAAAGCGGTGTTGATGTTCGTTCTATATCTTTTAGATGTCTTGTCCTGTTTTCTGGAAATGTTGGATGGGGACGGAGGAGGAGTATTCAGATTCGTCTCCACTTCTGACCCAGTAGATGTAGAATCCTCCAACATACTTCGTCCATAGTGAACGATAAGTTTTTTTCCATCAACCAATAATTCATCTCCAATCAAGAAGGCATGTTTCCCGTCTTTTCTTGCTTGAAAAAACTTGGGCAAGAGATGCTTCCTGAATTCCCGTGTTTGTCTGTCGTAGAATTCGGATGTATTAAATTGGGATCCCTTGAACTTGTAAATGTTCTGGCGCACTTTAGATATAGAGAAATTATTAGCAAAACGAATGTAAACTGTCAACTTCTAGAAGGTTGGATGGTGCTTAAACGTTGTACACCTACTACTTCATAATCCTCGAAATCGCAATTTAATTCCGTTCTAAAAATGTCTATCACATTCCTCTTGACAATATTCATGTTTTCTTTCCCTTCTAGAACGTTATGAAGAATAAGATCGTTTCTGTTGTCCGTGCGGTAGTTCTTTTTAGCATTATTTTTTTCAGATAATGCTAGATTTTCTTCTACACTGTCAATTCTATTATTAATTTTGTCTATGAGCAAGATAGTTTCTTGGCTGTTAGCAATTCCTTGCAACAGAGCATGCACCTGTGAATTCAAAACATTTGTATATTCCTTCAAAATGCAGTCGTAGTTTTGATGTTTGGTTGTGTTTACGTCAAGGCATTGAATTACCTGATGAATCTTGGAGGACGACATTCTCGTAGTTGTCATTATTCGACGCGACACCAGTTTGCTCTTCAGGTGCTACTGAATAAGGAATACGGTCTTCGGTTGAGAGGATAATCCTTTCCCTTCAGTAAACAACAAAACACCAACCAAACTCGCGAAAATGATCTTTTTCCAGAAATCAAACCATTAAAAAATTTATGAAAATTGTTATTGCTGAGAGTTAATCAAAGAGCAACCATAAAAAACAAAAACTGAAACGAAATTCACAATATAACCCAGCAAAATTAATAATTAATACGGAGCACGCAAAAAACATGTGCGCATGGCTCGGCTACCAACTGGAACTCCTGTTATCAGTGCGTAAGTTTACTTTGCAAAAGGGAGGAAGAGATGAGATAGGTAGGTTCAGGATAAAGCGTCTTATGTCTTATGTATAGATTGGAATAAACCTGTCTCAATGGAGATGAAGCACCGCATCTCCCTGCACATGCACAGTAGTGTTTTACATTCACAATAAGGCAACTCATCTCTATCTCCCTATCACTTTAGGAACTCTCTATTACTTATATTATACAACTCTCTATTACTTAAAACTTATTCATTGAAGACTGAGCATGAAACCTATAGATGACGCAAAGCCGTGTGTTCGAAACTTTCCCCCTCAAACCACATCTGCTTCTATCATTCAAATTATTCTATTCCTTCTGTTATTGCGTAGAACACTATGAAGAATATGGACATACCTAGTTTAGGGTACAAGTAAGATCAGTATATCTGGATACAACGCTGTCAAAGGGAACTTACATAGTACTTTGTGGAGTGGGCTTATTGGAGGGGTGTAAGTTGGTTTCCATTATGTCATTAAATCCTTGGTTGGTCATATTCCGGGCAAGCAGTAATTGTGATGTCCCAATGTTGTCGAGAGTTAATGACTGAATTCGGGAGATGTGAACACCCAGGTCCCTATGGATACCGGAACATTCGATGCAAACCACAACTCCAAAATTTATGCAGAGCCACGTTGTGTCTAAAAATAAACACATTTACATTATTGATAAATAACAGGAGAGGCGAATTTCAAAAAAAAAAACACACACACACACACACACACACACACATGTATATATATATATATATATATATATATATATATATATATATATATATATAGAGAGAGAGAGAGAGAGAGAGAGAGAGAGAGAGAGAGAGAGAGAGAGAGAGAGAGAGAGAGAGGGAGAGAGAGAGACTTGTAATCCATCAATACAGTTTCAACATGAAAGATGTACCTAATAGCTCTTTATTTATGACTAAATATTTATTTTAACTATTTCAATTTTTTTAATAAACTCTGTGGTCAATGTAGTACCTAGGTTTAGGAAAACTAGTTCAATAGTCGGGTTGTGACTGACAGTGTTCCAGTAGCTGTTCCATAATCATCTATTAGATACTGAAATAGGTTTCCACAACTTAAAAACGCAAGAATAGGGCCGAATTCGAAAAGGTTTCAAAGAAGTGATAAGAGGCCGCTGAAAGGAACTCCTAAGCGAAAATTCAGTCAACATACTTTAGAACAAAATGCGTCCTTTCGCTTAGAAGATCCAGAACGTTTAGTCCTCTCGTTATGATTCCTAAAGATCAGTTGTTTCCAGTTTCATGTTCCGTCAAACTTCATTACGATAGTTTTATAAATATACACCTTCTATTTCTATCGTCATTACGGATGGGAAGATTCTTACGAGTCTAGGGAAAATTGGCGCAAGAATTTTACCATCAAGCAGATGGCCTGATGGACCTTCAACAATATTCTTGTTTCATATCCCCCCCCCCCCCCTCCCGGTGACAATCCTATCACTGAAAATCGTTCCTTCGAAATACTCCCTTATAAATGTAGCTTGCTTGCTAGTAATTCAAGATGCTCTTCTCGTCCATTTTCCACCAATGCAATAAAAAATTTCAATTCGTGCAAGATGATTACGATCTAACTTTTTCCAAATAGTGAGCAGGTATTTTTGTTTAAAAACAACTTCAGGAATCGTGGCCAATTTTTTTTTTTCCCCGTTACAATAATTTAAAGATTGATTATTTGATATGGAAAGTTACAAAAGAACATTTTTTTCGCCTCAAAGGTTAAACAAAATTATCAAAACCCGGAATCGATGAAAAATCCCCGAATTGGTTATTTGACTGGCGTTCCACAACACCAGCAAGCAGATGGCTTTTCCTTAGCCATCCAGTCTTCTGCTGAGATCATAGGATAACAATATGGTCTATTTCAAATTTCATCATTGTATTTTGAATAAGAAAGAAGGATCTAGTGAGGTACAACGTTTCCACCAGGGTTACCCGTGTTAAAAAACTTGCTGAATCTGGTCTAGGCTGCAAATACTATTTGGCCTGGGTGCTATTTGCTGGTGTATATATACTACTTCAACCAAACCTCTTGATAGCAATAGTTCCTGAATATTACGATTCTAGTATAATATTAAGGGATGTTATCCAAAATTATCTAACATCAGCAATTTCGGGTCTGCGATACAGCCAGAAGAACAGTGTTGTCTGCTCTTCCTGTGAAATATCGTGGGTTGGCATTGGGGGGACCCAAAGTCAATTTCAAGATCATCTTTCGAAACCTCAAGAAGGCAACTGATGATCTGGCCAAGGCTGCTGCATCTGGAAGTAGCTGTTGAAAAGGTAAATATATATCCTAGTATGAAATTACTTGGGATTGGTGGTAGGTACCTTCAATATTGTGCAATTAGGCATTTTAATTTTGATTATTGACACTATTTACTCAATTTAAATTGTCACAAACCACAATATAGACGAAATTGTTAACTATACCTACTGTATAACCAAGTTTACCTACCCTGAGATCAATCAACCATTTTTACGCTACTTCAGTGTCGCTTTTTTGAAACGCAAAAGTGTCCTCTTTTCGAAGTCAGGTCCTGAGAAAAGCACGTTCCACAATAAAAGCATGATCTTGAACCACTTAAAGGGAGAGTGAACATAATCTGGTCGCCCTCAGCTGTTTCAGATTTTCAATCGGCCCACGTAAGTTTCTATTTCAACTAGCATTCTTCTCTGGAAATGCACCTCAACTAGTTGCTTACTCCTGATGGATAACTTCGTAAAGTCGCTTCAGGTAATTGAATCTTCTTAGAAAGATAAAATCATATTTCCTATTACCAACAAATTTTCTTTCCTTAGTAATTCCTACGCGAAGATCTCCTTCGATATAAGATCATAATTAAAAGCTATTTTTTTTCATTGGGATTGTTCAGAAAACGACTGTTTTCTAAGGACCTTAGGTTCGTGCAAGTCGTTACCTATTGATTAGTAGTGAAATGTAAGCTTATCAGAATGAATTACTTAAAACGAGCTTTGTTTCTAAAATTACCATTTTGCGAATTGCAATCACAACATCGGTCATTGCTTGGAAGCCTCTGGACATGTCGTATAATTGCTTGCTGAAGCTCGACCAACGAAGGATTCGTCACCCCACTACTCCCGGATTTTCCCTCGTTGTCAAAAGCTCGTAGTAACGCTCGCTCTTTGCAATTCACCAACACTGACATCCAGGCTCTTTGGTCATTTTCATCTTCGGCTTGGAAGTGGTACGTTCTATTGTCTGAAATTATTTATGGAAATTATTTTTCGATAGAATAGGTCATCTGCCTACCTAATGTCCAGCTCACAAGAAATTTAACACACCAAAATTAAGTTAATACGAGAAAAACAAGTTTTAGACGGCATGCTCAATAGTGCCCAAGTCATTACTGTCTGCTGATATCAACGCATTACCTTACTGAGAGTGAATCCATGAGAACCCCCTACATTTGATCGACTAGAAATGTAATGTTGATGTTGCGATCAGAGAAGAGAATGAAACCTCCTCGGTAGCTCATTGGTGACTCTGGATTGAACTGAAGCAGCGTCCCCCCCCCCCCCCCCCCCAAAAAAAAAAGAAATATAAGGATTCTGAACCACACACCTAACCAATCGACTTTGCCCACTAAAAGTATTGATTTAGAACTTTTTTTCAAGAGTCATTTCATTTATTTAGACACATGACTAATTTACTTAACTATTTTACAGAAAAAGATCGATATTGGGGTGATTAGAATACTGTAGATTTTCAATGATGATAGTTTTATTCCAATATTTTGCTTGTCCATGCTGCCATCAAAGGTACTCTTTGATAGCAGCGAACTGAGAACTGTCTTTCTCTATCACACTCTCATTCATCCAGATATTGCCATAATGTTTTACCCCTTATTTGAAACATTGAGCATGTGAGGAAATATTACATTAACGAGGTTGGTTCAAGAGGTTGGCAGAACGCTACTGATTAGAAAAAAATCGTTAAAATATTCAGATCAATCAATTGTGGCTGATGAAAATGCTTGCACCCTTACACTAGAACTTACATGAAATCAAATCAAAGCACCGCTTGTCGTCCGGGACCAATTTGATTTGGCATGTCAGAAGATTGACACGGGTGGGATTTTTCGACTCGTCTCCATGACAAATATCGAGGAATCCATCAGCCTGAACACAGCAGCGCCGTTTCTGCCAGACTCGTCTCATTTTCCCTTCAGATTTCTTCAGAAGGTGACCTGTTCGAGTCAATCCCGCACCCTTGTCGCCTTGCAGTTGGTGCAACGAATACCCAGTGCCTTTTTCCGGTGTCTGACCCATCTTGGCAAACAAACAAAAAATACCGTTTACTACCAGTGAGTACAAAATTATAAGTAGAGACTAACACCAGTAGTACAGGGTGCACTAGCTGAAAAGCTCACATCCAAAACAAGCTCTCTCTCTCTATTACTAGAGATAAAAAGGTAAGGGATAAGTAGTAAGTATTATAAGTATACACATATAAAAAACGAGTATATACTTCTTTTTCATTATTAGTATTATTATTATTTATTTATTCAGATAACTAGAAATCGAAAATTTTTTGTCCGCAAACGTAAAAACATTTCATTGTTTGAATATTAATCTCACGATAAACGAATTAAATTTGTTGTTTTCAAATTTTCAATAAAACATGATAGGTACCCATTTAAGGGTTGTGTATTAGCTGGTTCACCCTGTACATATATATCTCAGAAAAAAACATGTACTGTTTCTGTAATAAGTATAGGAATGGAAATAGCAATGACCATAATAAATTATGAAAACAGTTCATAAAAAACCATGATAGTTACCTACTTGTCCTATGGAAGATGATTTTGAATAACCATCTTGAAACGGTTCTCTTCCATACACCAAATATTTACATAAATATGTACACTGACCTGTGTGATGAAAAGATGAGTGAACAGGGAGTTCAAACTGATGTTACTTACATAAGAATTGTCTTCACTTGCCCTTAACGACCTCGGAGGACCATCTATAGTAGTGTACCACTTAGTACAACTTTTCTCTTGCATTTCCTATGACACCATTACAAACGATTTACCGGAGGAGACTTGACAAAAACTTCTCTACAAAATGAAATCATCTTTTCCAACCACCAACTGCGGGAAAAATAGAAACATTTCCCGAACCCAGGTGACTTGCGTTGCCCTGAACGAAGGTCTGGAGATTCCACAAGACGATGCAGAAAATAATAATTTATAGAAAAATCTGTCGATGTTAGAAGACTGGTTAGTAACGAATCAATCTGAAAATTAAAGGAAATTACTACTGGCCAATCAAAATAAGTCTGAATGTCAACGTTCAAGTACTAAAGTTGCATACTATTAGTATTTTTCATTTTGATTGGCGAAGACCAAGATACAGATACAAGCAGGTTGCTACTCCACAAGATGTAAGCGAATAGTAAGGGGACAAAAATATAGAGACATGCGTTTAGAAACAATCAGTAACATCGTGGTAACGTAACGTAAACAAATTGTTCCATGGAAAGATCGTTTAGGTTTACTACTTTCAGTAATGAACCTTTTTAATCGACCAAGAAAAAAAATTTTGAACCCCTCATTGTAACAAGGACGTATAGAGTTAGTAGTTGAAGAACAAAGTACGACTCAAAATGATTGAATGCAAAATAAGACAGCAAGATATGGGTATACCGCATGCGCACATCGTACCATCAATCCAACGGCATACACCATCTAATCTAAAGCAGTGTGCTACATGGATTTGCCACACGCGTTGACGCGTTCAGGCGGACAACCTCAAAAACGAAATTGTACTTCATTCTAGAAGATCAGAATGCTTTTAACCATTCACGAATGTGACGGAAAAAGATAGACACATTCTCTGATTTTTAAAGGTATGATATCAGCTAACTCACATTTAGTGAGAATTCCCGTAAATATTTCAAACCAATTACATAACTTCCCAATAACATTTCAGAATATTCGAAAACAAAAACCAAATGCGCATTCACGTGGGCCATTACAAAACATGGTGCAACAACACTACTCAGTGAAACAACTAACTTTTGTGGATGATAATATACCAGCTGTCTCAAAATAAAACATTGAAAAGAACCTAATTCATCCAGGATCGATTCTTAAATATCGTGCGTAAAATCTTTAAAAAAAAAAAATAAATAAATAAAATAAAAGTCTTCGGTAATTTAGGCAAAATGTTAATTTCAACGATTATCCGTGTTTACGGGTTTATAATTCGCTCTTAGCATTGATTGGAGCGTATGTACCTAATAAAAAATTAAAGTGCCATTTAAAAGAGACTTACATTCACAAAATGTGAGACCCTACCAAATAAACACTCAAAGAAAATTTAAATCACAATTTTATCCGAAAGGAAAGAGGTTTTTTGAGTATCTCTTAATAATGTTATGTGGCAAATTTGTTAAAGAATCGATCTGATAGTATGGGTCTTTCATTCTGCGATATTATGTGGAACAAAACGAGTCAACTGAAGAAAGGTTGTGATCTTACTAGGAATATACTAATTGTGACTTCTAAGACAAGCAAAAGCTCAAAATACGCTGAACCATTATCATCACAAGAACACATTGCTTTGTGTGTAAAATAAATGGGATTAACTTAAGTGACAACTGAATTGAACTGTAAAGCACAATGCCATTAGTTTTTTAAAGAGATTATTTATACTTGTTACCACAAGTATTTGACAGGAATCTCAACCTCCATCTCCAGATAAACCTTACATAAAATTCGAATAAGGAAAATGCTGAGCAAGTATGTACAAGCATATTTTGTTTTGTGAGAATAATATTGAGTAATACAGTTTCAATTCAACAATTTAGTCGCAATAATCATGCCTGCCTGCTCGATTATCGGTGGTAGCTCATGTACCGATCTAAAGGTGAACGTGTTTTTATTTGGACTAGGTACCAACTATTTTAGTTAATCAGTGGCCAAAAAATAAAGAACTTCATTTGTTTAAGCTTTAAGAATGAATAACCTGAAAAACTAATGAAGAAAAAATAACAAATGAAGATTTTTTAATTCAATAACATTTTATTGAACGAACTAACAAAGATATTAATGAAACGAATTTACAATTTTTTTATAACGGTAGCAAATTTACAGTTGCAAATCAGCGAAGAAACTTTAGATAAATGTTACTGAGAAACCGACATCAAAGTTGGAGAAGCTCTAGTAAAGTTATATACAGAAATTAATACAATGAATCTTTCTCAAATCAACTTCCGTCACACATTTTATCACTCATGCATAGATAAGATGATCAATTCCTCTGGATATTTGCCAGCAGTATATTTCTTGTAATAGCTTTCAAGTTTTTTGAGCCACATTTTAGTACGAAATTATAGTTATTTCATCAGCCTCAACTGGAATCAACATTTACTTTGGTATTTATACAAATGTTTCCTTAATGGGTATTCTTGTTTTTTTTTTTTTTTTTTTTTTTTAATCTGAACAGGTTGGGTTTTGTTGTTAAATTGTTGTATCTTTTGTTTTTTAGTTATGACTTTTATTTCATACTCCATGACCGTGTCCTGTATTTTGACACCGTAGAGCATCCTTGAGTGAGTTACCTATCTATAGGATTAATTAGTAATAGTGGTTGTTGTTGTTGTTGTTACTATTGTTTTGGCCTAACATTTTTTCTTTGGGTTCATATCATGCTACTGTTATTGTTTTACTATTATCTCTGTGCTGAGCCTGAAATTTTAGACTTTAATTTTTATAGGTCCTGATGATGGTTTTATATAAACCAACAGCTTGGCAAAAAGGACTATTATTCGCTTGACCCTTATCCTGATAATTTTAGCATATGTGCGGATGCGGTATGGGCTTGCCAAAATGTGGAGTCCAGCCATCCTCATACAATACCTTTGCTCTTAATGGCTCACAGCATTTGACACTCTGGCTGTTTATTATGATAAGTTCATCACTACAGCTCAGAAACTAGAAGGACTTGGGTTAGTAGTGTCCCAAGTCCCATTCCTCCAGAATACTGGCCCGATAATGGGGAAATTAAGTACAAGAGATAACAACCAACTTTGTCACTTGCTAAACTACGCAGAATGTTTCCTAGACCTCTTTTCTAGACACTGGCTGTTTGCTCATATTGCCTAACAAAACCGGGATTATGCAAGAGGCATTATGAAAAGGGAGAAAGGAGGAGGAGAAGGTGTTACTACTGTATGCACTTCTTCTCTCTCTTGGAAACTAGACAGCGAATCTCACCACATACCTGCTGCTCCTGCGGATAGACAACAAATATGCTAGAATACAGGGTCGTGCGGAACTGAAAAAATGGAGCTGATTCCACGATTTTTGACATGTTTATTGGAAATAGTGCTACCGGACGCCGCCGCACAACTCCTACCTGCGAGCAGATTGGTGAAGCAGGAAATAATATTAAATTTTATTTATACAAACCCACCCCATCGAAAGATGAAGTAAGGATTTATGATGTAATTAGAAATATTTGCAGAACTGCTGCTGAAAATAACATTTATCGCCAGAATGTTCTCAAGTCACATCATTATTTTCTGGAAGTTTCTGATTATGATCTATCAACTAAAAAGGGAGACGCCCTGAAGGGAATTGCATCAAGAATAACTAGAGAAAAAATGTAAACATTTTCATGAGAAACGCCTTTTAGATTTTCAAGAATGCGTGCACCAGGCCTTTCAGATTTGGTTCACGGTGATCGTTGTGGACAAAAGGTTCATCACTTGAAATGGATGCTTATACAAATTTATAATCATTTATACATTTATTTGTCGTTTTCGTTTTGAAAGAAAAAAAGTAAGGTCACTAGACCAATTCAGCAATTTTGTTTGTTGCAGGAACTTCAAACAAACCATAAAATTAAAGAAATTAAGGCTGGACAAAATAATGTAATTGAGGATGGATTCATTTTTCAAAAGTAAAGACATAATTCATCAAAAATCAAGACGTTATACTCTCTCAACGAAATGGGTGAACTGAGAGAAGAATATGGGCTCTAGTTGATGCTAAAAAACGGAAGTTAAAAAGATAGTGTTACAATGTTGGATCGATTTCAACGGTTAGGTCATAATCAGTAAAAAATAATAAATAAATTATCATTGTTACTGATGATGAACTAACCGTCAAAATCGATCTAACATTTCAACTCTTTTTGTGGAATTAGACAACGTTCTTCTTTAAGGGGGGACCAGGTAGGATGTAAAAAAGTGTATGTATTTTTCTCAGTAATTTTTTTGACAATTTTGATGGAGCTTACGGCATTTTCCTAGGGAAAAATTACCATACTGCAACTTACCATTTAAAATCCAATTTTTGAAAAATTTGCTAAAAATTCTTGTTTTAGCATGAATTTGAAGCAATCAAAAAATGCCTATGGGTAAAGACATTGTGGCGTTCAGTAGGTAATATTATAAAGAAACGAATGCCACCTATCTCATCAAAATAGGGAATAAATTAGCTGAGAAAAATGTATTATTGGGTAAAGGGGAATTCTGAGATATGCATAGGCTGTGTGGGGGGGGTTCTCAAAGTGACGCAAGTTCAGCCGGCTGCCGGCGCAGTATTGCGCTCACTGGTCACCCCCATGGATTGTATCACCCGCCCGCCCACCTCGGCTGCTCGATACCTCCCCTTGCTACCTCCCTGAACTGCGCGTCGGCTAAGGGGATTCCCCGAGAGCGGAAGGATACCAAGAGACAGGTAGCGTTAGATGGGAAATTCGTTGAGTTTCCAGCCAGTATTGTGTATATTTTTGGCTCTCTAGACAATTCTAGCCTTATAGACACAATAGAAATTCATGGGGAATTGAATTTTACAATTTTCTCAAGAATAAGTACCTCAGCGAGCAACAGAAAAACTTGTGCAGAAGAAAAGATAACATTAATGTACAAACTGCAACTAATTGCTTAGTTCATTTTTCAAAGGACAGCTTCGAACTACCACTAAGGTAGTTCACCACACAGAAAATATTACAAAATATATTGTAACATACAATATAACATATTACGAGTAAAACAAAAAAGTTCCAGTTATGCAGCATAATTGTATGAGTGAATTTCTGTAAGTCATTGTACTATAATTATGTTTCATTGTTTTTTAATTTGAGCACTTTGAATGAAAAGAAATTGATAACTAGGAACCAACCAATTTTAAAGCAAAAAAAAAAAAAAAAACTCGTTCTAGCAAATATTCTGCGTCTCAAAAAAAATGTTGTCAGCTTCATATAAATTAACCGATTTTTAACCATTTTTAGTGCTTTTTATGCAAGCTTTTTTTAAATTTGATCAACTTATTGTGCTCAAAAAAGTGCTGGCCAATGCACTCATCCTTTCTTTGGATAGCTTGATTTACTGCAAAATTACAAAGCACAGTGAGGAAAGCAAAAAAGCTCGGGATTACTTCGGTGGTGAGGAAGCAATACCCTATTGATCGTGGAAAATGTGAAAGTGTTGAAAGTGGAAATGATATGTACGGGGTGGGTTATCTGTAACGGGATAAACCTGGTGCAACAAACCCCTTTGCTATTTTTTGAGACCATCAACATCTCTGTAGACCAGATAGTTTCCGAGATGTAGCGTTTTAAAATATATCGCATTCTTCGGATTTGTCAATTTTAGGAACATAAACGCACCAAAAATCATTTTTATGTGGATAGGTACAATTACCCAACCCCAAAACTGGAGTTTTTTTAATATCATTCCTGAGGGGCGCAATTCTCTACACAGAAAACGGACAGACTGACCACATAAAACTGTCTGATAGGTGGAGATTCGATTTCAGTTTTGATCCCCCCCTGGCAGGAGGTGCATCAGAAATCGCGTGTTCAGTAAATAATATAGGTATAGTCGTTCTGTATAATATAATATAGTCGTTCTCCAACCCATCTGGCAAAAGTTCGTGCAGCTAGACTGAAGTTTTCACATCCCCTCTCTTACCAACCTATTACCTGGTAGCTGGTAGCCCACCCCATCCGAGGTATAAGCTCCCTGGGAAACCCGCACAAAAGACGGGAGGGGTTCAGATGGAGTAGGACTGTAGGTTGGGTGGGGGAAGGATCCTACTGCGCAGCCCTGCTCTTCAGAGCCCCTCTCGGAGAAACGCGCCTCCTTATAGTGAACGACCTATAACTTTCCCTTTTCTGCCCTTTGACAAATAAACTGAAGTAAATCAAAAATTTCCTGGTTTTTTCGATTTTTGACAAGGTTGCGTTCGGAGCTCAAGGTCTCAAACTTGGATTGTTCATTGGGCCAACGTCACAACAAGTTAGCACAAAATCGGAACTACCGGGATTTGACGCACAGTCCTACACCCCCTTTTAGACAAGGTTTACTTAACCGGGGAGCGGTATTGCCTCAACATGAAGCTCTCGGTCTTTGGCCGTCGTTGGCCCCCAATGACACTCCCTGCCAACGTTACCAGCTTACGGGTGAACTGCTTTCCCAGCTAACGCTCAGAGCTCCACAGTCCAGTCCCCCCTCAACGTCCGTTTATTAATGGGTTTCCACAATTTCGTCGCGAGTGATTTATTTCCAAGTATGCTGCCCTTGTTTAATCAAGGAATATTGAGCTGAAGGAATATTGCCTCGACATGAAACTCTCAGTCTTCCTTCCCCCCTCCACAACCTCCTCTCATACGCCTCCCCCGTCGTTGGCCCCCATTGACACCCCCTGCCGACGTTACCGGCTTGCGGGTGAACTGCTTTCCTGGCTAACGCTCAGAGCTCCACAGTCCAGTCCCCCCCCCCCCCCCCCCCCCCTTAAGTCCGTTTTTTAATGGGTTTCCACAATTTCATCGCGAGTGATTCATTTCCTAGTATGCTACCCCTGTTTAGTCAAGGAATATTGAGCTGCAGCTCAGTAGTGCTGTGATCTCTTGATAAAATCTGCCCCTGCTAATCAGGGGCACTTAACCATAACAATACGTTTCACGATATATCTGATATTAAAACTTATAAAGGATTTACTTTAACAGAAATAGTTGAAAACAGAACTTTCTATCGGGGTTAAATTAATATTTTCTCATTTAGAACTTGACAATAAATTACTTTAATACAGTAAAATTTATTACTTAATGTACGTATTATACATGAATTTGCTTGAAAACTCTTATGTGTTTTGCCAACTATATAATTTACAATATGGTGAATTATCATCTAAGTGCTAAGTGCGAATCATCTTCAAGCAGTGCAAAGGTGAAGTGATAATTTGTTCAACGCACAAGCATTAGTGGTTAAAAGGAATTTCAGTCTCCCATTTCGTTAATTAAACGGGTCCACAAAGGACCCCGCACTTTTCTTATGGAAACTGGATTCGAATAGAATTCTTATGAAACTATGCTCACAAGATAACTTTCGACGCCCCAATAAAAAGTCTCCATAGGCTTAAAAAAGATAGAAAAAAATGTTATAGGTACCCAATTTAAGCTCTGAAAATCATATTTAAAAATAATCTTCTCCTTAACTTATTTTTTTTTCAATTTTCGCCTAGTGAAATTTCATTTCTTATTTTAAAGATTTTTTTAGCCCTGAACAAGATGGCGAAACCACAATTGCCATATCTTATTCCGTTCAAAGATAGGCATTTAAACAAAACCCGCGCTTTTTCATGGCCGAGATCAGAATAAAATTTCGCGATTCTCGCTTCACCATCTTGTTGAGTGCTAAAACATCTTTAAAATGAGATATCACTCGGCAACAAATGGATCAAAAAATGCCAAGTACAGTACCAGTACGGATATTGTTCTGATTTTCATTTATTTAAAACTGCGGGTTCCTTTGGACACAATAAAATTGTATATTATTTAGTAATAATAACGGCTTTTGATATCCACGCTGATTACACTGAGTAAGGCGTTTCAGCGAAGATACATACGAGGGGTGCAATGACATCTCGAGTAAACCAAAAACTATTTACCTACCGTAGAAAAATGCCTTGGAATTACAATGTTCAAGATTAAATTTACTTAATTTTTATCTAAGTACGGTTTTTCGGACCATGATAACGCTAATTCGGAGCAAGAGTAATTCAGTGTTTTTAAATTTGTAACAATAACTACAAAATAATTACAATTTTCTCTTTCCAAAAGTGCAAAATCATTAACGATAAATTACTTTAGTTGACATATTCATGACTGGGATTTCAACTTCAACACAATAATGGGGACTCGCGGATTGGATATGGGACAATAGAAAGAACCATCGCATTTGCAATAGTTATCTTCCTCTGTGACTCTATTAGCAGGACGATTTTAGTTGTAAATATTTTTGGACATTCTGGAGACTGCAAGAGGTGAATATGCCTAAGTTAATGAATGTAGAGAATGTGAGGTATGATATATTTATGAGTGTAAGTGCAAGAAACACGGTTGTGGCAATGACTCCAGTAGGTTTGGCTATTTGACAAAGTTCAGCATTCTGGAGACTGCAAGAGGTGAATATGCCTAAGTTAACGAATGTAGAGAATGTGAGGTATGATATATTTATGAGTGTAAGTGCAAGAAACACGGTTGTGGCATTGACTCCAGTAGGTTTGGCTATTTGACAAAGTTCAGCATAGTGAGGTCAAGACGTCAGTATTTAGAAAATACACCATTTCTAGAAATACTAGTGTAGCTGCAGCACGCAACCTTCAACAATGGAAATATGCCACAAGTCATGAAGAAACCTGTTTTCTTTAGGGAGGAAAAGCATGAGATGGTTGAGAAGAAGTATTTGAAGAGTGATTTCAGAAAATAATATAAGCACTTACCTACTCACCACTAAATGAAGTGTCTATTAACAGATACATTCAAGCAAACATACAGCAAGATGAGAAGAAATAAAATGAAGATATTGAAAAAAATAGAGTATGATTGAAGCAAGAACAACCCATATACCATGACTACAACTCATTCACATCAGCAACAAAACAATAGCGACTACAGATAAATAATAGCCAACACGGAATGGTAATTGAGCAATTGATAGATGGTGGGTAGGTTTCAAGACAGAAGTTACTCTGTAAATGTACTATCACCTAAGATCACGAACCGACAAGTGAACAATCCTGTACAGGTTATTGACTCATTACATATAATCGATAGGTTTGATGAGTCGAATATGATGCTAGTCACACCACACAAAGCCTTTTTTGTTCTCAAACCCATTATTCTACTAGTGGGTCCACTGACCAGGTGCCTCACAAAGTTTAGGTAATGTAGATTTTTTTATATTTCACAATGACTAAGGGAGCTTATAGACTGGAGCTGCGCTAAGAGCGAGGAAAGAGAGCAAAGAGAGGAGCAAAGAGAGCTGAGAGTTGGCCAATTCAGAGTGGAGCGAGAGCCCTGCAGTTCACATCCTTCTAGACGATGGATGACTATTATTTCTTTGCGGAAAACCCGTCATTGAGAAATTTGGTATTTACTTCGGGGGCGAAAAGTAGAAGGGATTCACATAATTAATCAATTGAGACACATACACGGGGAATTTCATCATTTGTACAATGAACTGCGAGAAAATTCCGGCAGGTTTCATGAATATTTTCGGATGGATATTATGACATTCGACTACTTGTCCCCATAAAGGTTTTTTCATGAACACAATACCAATTAAATCATCAGGATTCATGTTAGAATAGTAGCGCTAAGAGCGACGAAAACAAACTGGTTTGATTTCTTCGCTCTCATCCTGCTCTCATCTTTGCTCGACCTTGAGGCGCTGCTCCACTCTGCGCTCCATCATATGCCTACCTGCGTTTGTTTTCTTTGCTCTCTTTCCTCGCTCTTAGCACAGCTCCAGTCTGTAAGCTCCCTAATGTCAGTGACGGCGACATCGTATTGTCGTCAAGGACAACATTTAAAGCTTTTATAGTGGTTTCAGTCGATTATGTGTAGCAAAAACTACTTATTGAAAACGATACCAAACTCGATTTTCGGTTGATTTGATGACCAAACTATAAAGCCAATTCCGGATGTATAAAGAGTCAACCAACCAAATTTCAAAATGATAGCTCTAGTATCGCGGCCTCTTTGCATATTGCTGACCCTGGTATTCATTCAACAGCGATGTAATTGATAATGGTTTGACAGGCAATTTGCACATATATTGGATGTCATAATAAAGGGTGGGACGAGAAAGGATGGGGCTCACACATGAACAGCTACAGACTCTCTCCACTAAACTGTTGAGTTTCCCTAACTGCTACTAGAGTGAGTTGGAGTCGTCACTCTTATTTCAACATAGAAATGGTAATGTTGGGAGAGTTCAAATGTCAGTCTGTATATGATGCTGTTCAATACAAGAGTGTAAACTTTTTGGCGTCAACCACGTATCATTTTATGTTTTTAAATGAAAATAGATTCTATTTCAAGAAATTTTACACATCTGCTGTCTTCCACCTTTGAGTATTATTATTTCTATGATTTTCCAAAGCTTCCTGCAATGACACCCCAAGCAGCGGGGGAAAAAGAGAGAAAGATTTGGATTTTTTTAGCAATTTTGACCATGTCCTGGGAAAAACATTGGTATTCAAACCCCAGATTCGTGTTCAGCCACCCAAAGAACATAAGAAACCACTGCACGTAGAAGTGTGACAAAACAACCCTCGTCAAAATCTAAAATGACTGGACTACATAGTAGAGGGTGCGGTTGATTTCGAACTTCTAAAGATGGAATCTTTTTCCTTTAAACAATAGTTAAAGTACCTTTTAGCGAATTTTCGTTTTTCTATGGCTCGGAAAATTTTAAAATCGAAATTTTCAAAAAATTTCTCCATTGAAATCCGTTTTGAGGCATTTTTAAACGATTCCTATTCCTGAAGTTTACGCTTTTTCACTCACTCACACACACACACACACTCGCGAGCGTGCGCATATATACTCGTATATAAGTATGTAGGAGTCATTACAGACGATAACTCTCCTTAGGATTGAGATAAAAATGCCGTTCTTGCGCCAAAAAAATCAAGCTTTTCAAACGAAAGGATGAGTTCGTTGGCCAACAAGTTTTGAGCACATAAAATTGGTCAAATTTCAAAAAATGTACTCCGAAAATCACTAAAAATGGCTAAAAACGGCAAAAAATCGTTGAAGTTATAATTTTCAGCAGAGTTTCAGTCAAAACCAAACTATCGACGATTACCAAGGACTTGAAAAAATGTACGCACAAAATTATGCTGAAAAACGCACTTAAATTGCATTAATATTTGCCGAAAAATCAATTTAAACCGAAAAAAAACGGAAAATCCAAATCTTTTCTGAATCCCCGTATTTCATTTAGTATGCATTTTTTGTCATAGAATTGGTTTTCAACAATTTCTTTCTATCGAAATCGCTCAAATTTCAATACAATTTAACATAATACGATAGTTAATTTAAGAAAATTCGCTGATACGATCATGCTGCATGACTGGAACTTTTTCGCATTCAAGAGTAACGCTCATTGGAATCATGCTTCATCCAAATTAAATTAAAATTGAACAAACACTCATGGGGACTCGATTACCATTGGCTGTTGACCATAATATACAACGTGACCCATGAACTCTGTTGGAAGTAATACTACAGTAACTTACTTTTAGGTAAAATTGAACAATTTTAATTATTAAAAAGATTAAAAAAAGTTGGACTATTCAATTACTACAAAGTTCAAGGGGCGTTTTATGTGATGTCAGAAAAGAAACATGCGTACCTGACAGCAAACAATGAATGGCCTAGAAATCAAGACACCAACAGACTATTATACTACACCATGCACATATTCAACACTTTATTTAATAATATCAATAAAATCACTAAGTATATAATATAGCCAATATTAAATAATTCAATTTAAACAATCGATATTATTAGGTTTGATTCGTAAAACACCCAGACTTCACCTAACTTTTCGAACGAGTATTAAATTTATGTTTGTTTATTGTTTAGATCAGTGGTTCCCAACTCAACGTCTAACAGGAACCACAAGTTGAAATTTTCGAGGCTCACAACCCACTAGTTTTATAAACCTTCACGCCTCACCCATTTACGTTCTTCATAATCGTGTTGTTAAAATAAAAAAACCCTAGAAGGACCCTAGAGTAAAAGAGAAAAATAATAACTACATAAGTACCTAAGTATATACCTAACGTGAAATTTTGCCAAGACCGGATTTCACCTGGTCTCCATAAAAACGATCAACACATTCATCTCAAAGGCACTGCTGTTGAGGTATTACCTACTGGGTACCAAAGTAATAAAGTAGATAGGCTACTTGAAAAGTTTCAAATCCCCCCTCCCCCCCACACCATTTGGTTTGTTATTTTTAGTAATGAAAAAAAAAAAAATAATAATAATAATAATAACCCCCCTCCCCTCCAACACTACTTATTGGGTTCGATTCAATATACTTTGATAAAAAAATAATAATATAAAATAATAATAAAATTAAAAAAGAAGAACTGCGCAGAAGGGAAGAGGACCTGAACAAACAATAATTAATAAATAAATAAACCTTTGAGTAATAGTTCGCAGAGTTTTAGCGTGGCACACATTTTACCAGGGCGTCCTTAAAAAAATTAAATTAAATTAAAATGAAAAAAAAATCCTGCTTTGTGAGACCAAAATGTGTCACAAAAGTAGCGAAAAAAACAGTCGCTGCCCAAAGCTCTGGCAACAAACCAAATAAATGCATCAGGTAAGAAGCCCCTCTGGGAAATATAGACGAATAAAATTATGGGCTTTTTACTGATCAGCTGAGTGAGGTATGTTCTCTCCTACTCACCCTAGAGTTGAAATTTAAAAGGAAGACTTTCTGAAACATTTTCAGAGACAAATGAAATGGGCTAAATTCTCTCCTGCTCTCCAAGGAATTTGAAGTTTGATAGGAAGCCTCTCCGAGACATCAAGGGACTCTCCAAAATTTTCTCCTGTTCCCTCTAGGAAATTTGAATTTGACAGGGGCTCTCTGAAACATTAAGAGACGAATGAAATGATGGACTCCATCCTGATCAGCTGAGCAAGTTCAATTCTCTCCTTTTCGATGAAATTTGGTAGAGAGCCTCAACTGTCAACACCAGAGGTAAAAGCGTGTTCCACGTTCATCTACGTTTAGCCGTAAGCCACTAGGTGAAACAAAGGGGGGTCCAGGGGCCCAACCCCAGTGACGTGCAGACACCTAATTTTCTTGAGACAATAGTGAACCAGACGGAACCTCCATGCGCCAATAGACGGGCCACGACTCTTCAGTTGGGAACCAACGGTATAGGTCCATAAAAAAAGAGCTATTTAACGAGGGCGTCCTGAGCCTTTAAGAGTGGTAATAATTGAAAATCACCCCTTCATGATGCGTAGCATTAATTTTAGGGGGGAAATCCTTCAATTTATCTACGTTGATCTATTTAAAAATTAAACAAATAAAATAAATCAACAAAAAATTAACACTTTAAAATTTGTTTAAATTAAAAATAAGTTAATTTGACAAACATCGCTGTTTTGAAAAAAAAAAAAAAAAATAATAACTCAATTTTGGGAATCTGAAGACATTAAACTAAAATTACTATGATTAAAGGACCGTGATGTGAATCTACAGAATAACTCAGGTAAATTTCAATAATAAAACCGTTCATACAAAAATACCTTGAATAGACATTTTCAACAGTACGACGACCCCCCCCCCCCCCCCTCTTCAGTGCCATCTGGATCCAATACTTCTTCATATTCAACCTACTAAATATCATTTAAAGCATAATTCTGATCTGTTTGTCCCACTAATCTGTTTTTTGCGATGCGAGCTTGTGAGCATCCAGACAACCTAATTATGCTCATCATTCTGATCTATTACGAGGGTCGTTCAGAAAATAAGTTCCGTTTTTTTTTTTTTAAATCAAGTTTTTATTGAAAAAATTTGAAACTTACAGGTATTGTAGTTGAACATATTCACTATTTTTCCACGTAATCCCCGGCGACGTCAATACATTTGGTATATCGCGAAATGAGCTTCGAAATTCCTTCCTCATAAAAGCTTGCCGCTACCTCCTTGGTCCACTTTGTGACAGCTTCTTTCACTTCCTCGTCACTTGTGAAACGTTCTCCCCCCAATTCCGCCTTTATTTTGGTAAACAGGTGATAGTCTGAAGGGGCCAAGTCGGGACTGTAAGGTGGATGGGTCAGAACATCCCAACCAAACTCATCCAAAAGTTGCGCTGTGGAATGAGCAACGTGAGGCCGAGTGTTGTCGTGGAGAAGGCAAACACCGGAGGTCAACATTCCTCTTCTCTTGTTCTGTATGACCCGACGAAGCTTCTTCAGGGTCTCACAATAGCGGTTGGCGTTAATTGTTTCACCTTGAGGCAAAAAATCAATCAGGAGAATTCCTTTTTGATTTCTGCGACAATTTCGTCCGTCACAACTGAGGGTCTGCCTCTCCCACTTTTATCCTCAAGTGAATGTCTTCCCGCCTTAAATTCACGTACCCATCTCCTCACCATTGACTCACTCATTACACCTTCTCCATAAACAGAAATGAGCTGTTCGTGAATTTGAACTGATTTGAAATCCTGTGCATAAAGAAATTGAATCACTCCACGCACAACAACTCGAGAGGGAACGGGGATCGAGGTGGCGGGACGCGACGTGGAGGGCTCCATTTCAACTAGCTGCCCTGACGTTGGTAACTGACCGACTGAGGTCAATCACCTCTCATTCTATTCCCCCACCTCTCCTCTTTCGAGCGGTGTTACCAGATTTGGCAAAAGCCACTCCTACCACCCTACAGATCAAAACGGAACTTATTTTCTGGACAACCCTCGTACATAGGCCTATTTTTAATACAGAGGCTGATTATTATACGGAAGCCGGTTTATTATAGTCTTGAATAGGTATAGAAACCTGGACAAAAAAACTAGCAAACAACCAGTTGCAGACAGAGAGACTGACATACATAAAAAACCAGATACATTTATCCAGCTTATTTACAACAGTATGTGTTCAAATAGCGTCGTTAAGGTCCATGAATTAGTTTTTTCCGTCCAATTTTATAATTTTCCTTTGAAAGGGCGGGTTATAGGAAAAGTCGTAGGTAATATCTTATTGGAGTTATTTTTTCCGAATTTTTAAAAGATCATTATAACTAGATGGACAATTACCACTTATCAACATTTGTTAAAATGATCTCTATACTCTTCAGATTAAGACAAGGACCAGATCGACATCCTTCGAGGGAGGGCATAAATTATTGTTTAAATCATCAAAAGTATTTAAAAAAAAAAGATAAATAACATGGCCTGAGCTTTGTAAGACAGTGTTTTACGAAGCAAACATAATAACAAATCATTTAAAACAATAATATAATAAAAACAGAATGCAACTCTACTAAAACTGTATTTCAAAAGTCTACAATCTATATTATAATAGTCTACATATGGATAGAATGAACGTTAGCTACCTCACTGCAATTAAAATTGACACACAGATCAAAAATTGATGAAAAACAGCAACGATTTACCACAACAAGCATTTTTCTAACAGTGGTGTTTGTTACAGGTTAATAAAATGGTTAACTAAAGGTTAGGTTACCTCTTTTTCAATGCTAGGAGAGCTACGAAGAAGGGTACGGAGTTCTGAGAGGCGCCTACGCTCTTCATCTTGTTTCTGTCGAACTTTCTGAAGTTTAATTGAAAGGTCTGCGACGTAGCTACCGAAGTGTTCAATCGTCTTCAAACCATCTTGAAAGTAGCTAAAAGAAGAAGGTATATTGTAATATTCTTCAAGCTGTGTCATGGGCCACACCAACTAGTGCCCACAACCAGCGGGTGCCTGGGTAGGACAAGAACAACAACTGAACGGGGAGTTTATTGTGGTGATAACTGGTAATTGCTTTGATATCGGAATACGACGCAAATTTGGTCGGCCCCGTGTTGCCAAAAAGTGCAAGGAGAGCAAAATATGAAGGAAAAAATTATAAGTGGCAAGGGCACCTTTTCTGTCATTCGTGGGAACGATAGAATAAGACAAGGTTCGATAGACGAAACAGTGAAGTTTCCTTCTTTTAAAACCTATTTTCCCCCAAAGTGTTCTAAATCGTTCCACTGTATGACTTTGAAATAAATAATATACAGTAGTAGAGAAGAGGAGAGAAGGTCGTTCTAATTAACAATACCCTAGCAAATGTATTCATTAATATATATATACTCGGCGCTTCGCGCCTCGCCGGATCTTTTCTCTTTTCTACTGCGTACAAAACGAGGATAATTTGCTATGCAATTCTTAGCCTAAATCAACTTAGTTTTGGAATGTAGCCAGGATGAAATTGGTAGCTTAAGATGGGAACATTTATCACATAAATCAAGCGCTTTCCAACGAGTGACGAACGATTTCTGTGCGATGAAAACTGCGGAAGTTCCATTCCCCTAGCAACGGCTGGGTTTTAGGGTAGGTTTTTTCTTTTCTTTTTCTTGAGGTATTTGAAATTTTTCGTGGTCAACCAACGCAGAACCTTATTATATATACAACTTTTATACTGGGCAAAATTTTATATGTTCTAAAATTTGTAACTTTTTGGAAAAAAATATAGTCAAGTGAATCAGATTTTTGTCTCCCCTATAAAGTTGAGAAAAATGAGATAGGCGATGTTAGAACTTCAGCGACGATGTGAATGATATGGCAAAACCAATTTGAAATTCACCCCACCCAAAATTACCCTCCTTCAAGTTCGGCTTTGACAAATTTCAAATAGCCACAATCCCATCAACCAACTGTAAAAGTTATGGTTGTTAAAATGTCTTAACGTGCAGCATTTGTTGATTTTTCGATTGGTAGCATTTGTTGGTACGAGCGATTGCATAGGATGTACAATGTAGTGCTACACGAAGCTAGAATTCCCACCTCGTTAAATATCTGTAACCAGCTTAACCTCACTACAGTGAAGCTGCTTTGTGAAAAACTATCATGAGATACCACCATTTATTGAACGCTTATTGGTACGCTTTGAACAAGGCATGACAGTAATTGACTAAGATCCCTCGATTATGGTCACCGCGACACATATCATTCTGAGTGGTGAAACCTTCAAAAGTAAATGTAAAGCAAAATTTGCAATTTTGAAGGAAAAAACTAATGTCACCTCAGGGAAGAAATGGTGACTCCAATGCTGTGATAAGAACTACGTTGACTAACCAGAAAAGACGAATTAAGGATCGGATGACGTTAAATATTGGAGGACAAGGTAGACAACTGCAGAATTTCTTAAGGGTAGTGGGTAACTACCTAAATAAAGAGGCGATTTTCAGGTTTCAGGGTTGCTGTTCTGCCAATCGTGTTCCAATTTTTTCAGCTAATAAGTCGGATAGTTTTTTGTTATGATTAGAAAAATATTTTTTACGTGCGATCCAAAAAGGGGCTTTTTTTACCTCGATTTTTATTTATTCATAAAATCGAACCACCTAAGCCAAGCCTCATTTTATGAAACTATCCGACTTATTTGAAGCTTTCTTCTTCCTCTATCAGGCAAAAACAGGACCATCTTGTTAAGATGAACCGTTTTTGAGAAATAGATATCCAAAGTTGGAAAAAAACAGTTTTTCAAAAGTTTGCCTCAACACATCGCAACTTTTGAGTCCACATGATACGCAAAGTGGACACAGACTGTGAGATGAAAATCAGCTGAAGGCGAAGCAGACGAGCCAGCCTATAGTTTTCAAATTTTTTTTTAGTACCCTTAGAAGCATCCAAAATTACTTGTTATCGCACCATTTTATTTGGGACATTTTCTAGTTTTTAAGACAATAAAAAAAGCCTTTTTTTTTTTTCATTTTTTTATCTACCCCGCTACCTTTAAGTGCAAGGAAAATCAAATGTTAGTACGAGTAAGATGACGTCTTCTTTAACATGTTGCAGTTCATTCGATAGAAAACAGCAAACTCTTTCTGGCCTAATCGGGTGCAGAGTACCTATACACTATAATAATAAAATACTTCAAGAACAACAAACAAGATAACACACAAAAAAGAGAAGTTTACTCACTTGGTTTGGGCATGATAGTACTCGACCAAATGTTGAAGTAGTTCAATGCCTTTCTTCGTTTTTATCTCATTGACCTTTATGAGATACTGAAAACACGAGAATGAGTTTTAATATAGAATTGATTCGTCGAAGTAAAATAGGCTGTATCAACCTACATTTACGGTAGATAATTGTGGTATAAAAACAAAAACTTGATGCATGACCAGTGAAGCCACCTTTCAATTAACATCCAGTAATGGCGACCTTACCTCACACATCTGTAGCTGAAATAGACGTCGTTCTTTTTCCATATCGTCGGCAATTTCAGAAGCCGTAACCACGTCTCTATAAAGCCCTGCTTCTTTTGCTTGTTGCTTCTTTTCTTTCTCGATTTTGCCGTACTTCGCTTCGTAGTCTTTCCAAGCTCGATCAAACGGCCTCTTCAAATCACCTTTTACTCCTCTCAGGTCGCCTTTCAAGAGACTTTCAAGGGGAAACATTACAATGTTGTTGACGTTTTGCATCTATAATGTAAAACATTCAAATCAAATAAAAAATATATAAATATAGACCAAAAACTTGGAATCTAATGAATACTGTTATTATACAATATTGTACTGATATTAGATACAAAGCCACACCCAAACGCAATCATACAAACACGCTGCGCGCGTGTTGATGGCCTACTCGCTAATCAGAAACACTGATTACACGAGAGACAATAGGCGAACCAACCAAGAGGCGGCAAGCAACCACCTCTGGTCCAGCAGCCACCCCGGGGACCCCGTCTGAACAACTGACGCAGAGAAAGCACCCGAGGTCCCCGTCTAAACTCAAGGTCGTCGGCTCCGCGACGGACGCTCGTAAGCCACCCCCGGGGACCCCGTCGCAGCGACGGACGTGGGGAAACCAGCCCGGAGGACCAGCTCAGCTATCATACTCGCAGATACTGAGAAAACAATGTGCGAGCCAATGAGATTACACAGTCGAATTAATGAAATTAAGCGGACCAATCAGGAGGCGGCAGGAGGCGGCCACCTCCCTATAAATACCCCGCTCGGAGCCTCCGAAATTCATTCTACTCTCCGCTCTCGACGACGACACCTCGAAGTACGAAGATTTCTACACGCTCTACGCTGACGAACCTTCTGCATCCCGAGTTCATCTCAAGAACGGCTTCCTACTGCTTTCTACAAGGCCTACCTTCTCTCCACACAGATCTCGCATTGGCATCTACGAGTCCAGTGATTATTCATCCTGCTCATTGCCCAACGTAGTTCATCTGTCAGGACGCCACCCGGTACATCTATCGATATTCTCTTTAGATCGTACGCCCGAGGGACGTTCCTAGCCGTGTCACCCGGGTTTCGTAGCACTAGGCTCGTCACCGACCGCTGGGGCACGCCGGTAAATTACTCTGCTCATCCGCTCTAATTTACCGTCCAAGGAAGTCTTTTTCAAGACTACAAGGTAGGACCCTGACATACGAGCAAAGGAAAGAAGCTCTGTCAAGCGAGTCCACCTTCCTAAACCCTCTATTTCTATACATAGAGGCATCGAAACGAGCTAATAACTCGGCTATTTCGATGGAACGTCGGCCGTCTTATTTCCTCATGCAAGGGGAGGCAGACGACGGCGAAGCCGGGCCTCTTAGCCCCCGTAGCGCTACCTACACGCTACACGGCCAATCCGCCGGTCCCAGCGACGGCGCAAGGCTCGATCCTCACGACGAGATCGCCTTCTCACCTAACGTATTCACGAAGGAAACGTTAGATCAAGCCTCGCCTATACAAAAGATCGAGGATACCTTTCAGACCCGCTCTGAAGTCAATCATTATGATTCGACCAAGCTGTCCGAATACCCACGATATTCGACACAAGCCTACCCGGCCGATCCGAGTGTCAAATACACTCCAAATGTACAAAAAACGAAGGATACTTTTCAGTACCTCAAACAAGCTCAATATATTCCTCCTACAGATATAAATCTTAGGCCGGAATATTACAAAACGGCTCAGTACCAAACTGATCGAACCCAGCACCCACTATGCGAGCCCAGTGCTCCACGCGGCTGCGACACGAACTATCTCTCAGTTCATCCCGCCAAGCAAGCTGACCTTGACGGATTCGCTCACATTCCTTACAGGAATAACACAGGGACTAACCCGCATAATCAGAATATAAATGTCCCACTTGGTCTACCGACACCAAGTAAAACATATATAAATCCACTACATGTTTGTTATAGAAAAGAAATCGATTTTGAATGATGGATTTCCAGGGGAACATTCTACAACTAAGTAGCTACAAACTAAAATTGAAATATTTTTCGGTATAGCTACGTTATTTTACAAGAAATTACGCTAGTGGAATAAATTATGATTTATGAATCATAGATATGATTCATATTTTTTTAATAAGAAAAAATGTAAAGTGGTTCAAAGTTCAAAAGCTACCCAAAAATATCGTAAGTCAATACTGAATTCTGTGCCGAGGTTTCAATTGTCAAACATATTCAACGGCATTGTTTCCATTATTGCTGGGAAAGATAAAGGAGCTCAACAGCGCAAAACATTATTTTATCATTTTTATAAAGGAAATCGAAGCATTAACGAGGGCTTTTCTTATCTCGCAGGATTGATGAGTTTATGGCTGGAGATATTTATGACACTGAAATTGAGATAATATTATATTATCCGGCAGATGCCGGAACCTCCTTTTGATTGCTTTTGTCGGTATTTGTTATAAAATTTTCCTGTGAAAAAATGAGACAGGAAAATAGATGTAGATAGATGTAGAGTATTAAATGTTCTCCTGAACACTATATCTATATATATTTTCCATGAATTTGATACTTGATAGTTTTCGTGCACACAAAAAATAGGGAATAAATATAGGTATATAATGTAAAGTATTAGTATAAAGTGTTTTCGAACAAACCAAAGTTTTCATGAGTGCTGATAGCTCTTTCGTCACAACAGCAAACTTAATAAAGGCGGCAGCAATATCCGCCTCCTGATCTTTAGAGAGAGCATTTTCTCCCAAACGTTCCAGGATCCGAGCGAAGTACATTTCGTTGTCCACATGAGCTGAAAATAACAATCACTGAGGTTAGAATAAGAAAGCCATACTGATAGAGTAATTATTCTTATTGCTGGTAAATTCTATTCAAAACACGTAAAAATCCTAAGTGTAGCTTTGAAACTAAATTTGCTTCAATAAATTATTGCACCACCCACAATATAATATAGAGTTTCAGTCATACAGCATGAACACGTGAGTTTAGAAGAGAACTCAAGTTTCAACAGGTGAAGAATCCAGTTGATGACTCAGAAGTGAAATTGCTGTCAGGGAATATTGAGATTGTGTAATAAAGTTTAGGTCCTACCTATCAACTTACCCTGTAAAGGGAAATACCCTGTAAGGGAAAGTGCCTCTCAGCAATTTTATTTTTTTACTCTGCTGTTTTTCCATTTTAAATTTTTTTCGTTTTTTCGACCTTATGACACTAAAACAGCCGTAACTCCCATAACTTTGTGAGTAAAATCAAATCTGAGGAGACCACTGGAATGAACATTAAATTTCCTAACTCGCTGATGCCAAATCAAAATTTTTCGCTAGGATTGAACGTGGAAAAATCAGCCTAAAAAGTGAAATAAATCAATTTTCAAAACTTCGGTTTTTTTAACGCTCATAAGTCCAGAAATTAGTCAGGTGGATTTTTGCAGGTAAGCCAAAAAAACTGCGCCAAAATTTCAGCTTTCCAGCGGTATAATCAATTTTTATTTTACTTTTTTAATTGGAGGAGAAAAGTATGTTTGTATGTAGAAAAACGTGCTTTGTTTTGTGAAATCGAGGGTTTTCGTGAAAAATTACCCCCTAAGAAAATACTAGTTTGGGGTCAGTTTCTAAGTATTTTTTCACGCAGAATTGAATGGTAACACTCGCAGATCTCTCCAACTCCGTCAAAACCGAATAATCGAATTTTTGTGGAAAATGAAACTATTGCAATGGCTCCAACAATTTTAAAATGAAAATTTTTGAAAATTTTCTTCACTGAAATCCGTTTTGAGACATTCCGCAACGAATCCTAGAGAGAAACGAATCATTTCAGATGATAATTCTCCTCAAGATTGAAATAAAAATTCCATTCTTGCACCAAAAATTCAAGCTTTCCAAACGAAAGGACGAGATCGTTGGCCAGCATTTTTGGAGCACATTAAAATGGTCATATTTCAGAAAAAGTGATGAAAAAAATCACTGAAAATAGCAAAATACGGTTAAAATGGTTAAATTTATACATTTTTTTTAGCAGAATATTGCTCAAATAAAGTTTATTGACTATAAAACAGAACATTAAAAAGTTTATGTGCAAAATTATGCTGAAAAAATGTACTGAACTTAATCAAAATGTGCTAAAAAATCTATATAAACTCCAAAATAGTTAAAAATCCAAAATCTCTTTATGAATCGCAAAATATTATTTTAAACGAGTTTTCTGCCATAAAATTGGTAGTTAACAATTTCTTTTCCCGCAAAGTCCTTAGTTTTCAAAACAATGTAACATAATATAGTACGATAATTACGAAAATTCGCTCAAACGATCATGCTGCATGACTGGAACTTTTTTACACTTCAACTAACAAGTTTTCCCTTAAAAAATACTTTCATTATTTCTGTATTAGATAGCCCTTCTACGCAGATCATTGGTCTATAATTATCATTAAGCCCCATATAAATCTAGTAAATGATCAAAACGTATCAAAGGAGTATCGTGCATTCCAAACGGGTTCACACCTTTACGGCTCAAGACCCCACAATTTTTTGGTTTATGGTATGTGAATGTTGAAAATTTTTCTAAAAATGTCAATACAACAAACTTAGTAAAACGGCAGGTTGGAAAGGAAAGAAATTAGCCTCATATTAGCCTGATCAGAATAACATGAGAACTGGGAATATTACAGCAATATAAAATAACCAAGTGACTCTAATGCTGAGACCACCGAGAAGTTCTTAAGACCCTCTGTTTGCGCGCAAATTGAAAAGAAACAGAACTTTTTGATCAAACTCTACATCAATGAATTTCAAAATGGATTTCCACGAAGGAAATTTAGGATTCATTGCAATAGCTTCAGTTTCTTAGACAATTGGCTAAAACGTTCCGACCTTGGTAGACTCGGAAGTAACCTTCTGTTGTTGGAATAGGAATAATAATTTAATCAAGAGTAATTCCTAAGTATTTATTAATCAATTATTTAATAAATTAATATAATTGAAGTAGGTGAGCCCAACAGGTAATATTGGTAATGAATCAGCTGATCATCACGCTAAGCATGCAACCAATGAACCAGTAACATCCCACATCTACTTCCGATCGGACTTTCTATCCACAATCAAGTTGACCGTATGGAACGCATGGCACTCTCGTTGGCTCAGTATGGACTACCAGAAATTATGGGAAACAAAAAAAGATGTACGTCCATGGTCGTCTTCATGCAGAACCAAGAAACACGCTGATGGATCCATTTCTCATTCACGCCGAGAGGAAGTAATCCTGACCCGCCTTCGCATAGGACATTCACGTCTTACTCACGGATATCTCATGTCGTCGCAGCCCAGACAGCCACCTCTAGTTTGTACTACCTGTGTATGCCCGCTGACGATTTTTCACCTTCTCTCCGAGTGCCCAGAATTCAATGACCCAGCCGTTAACATCCCAAGGAACATTTCAGAACTGCTAGGAAATGACTCTACTCATTTAAATAATTTGTTTCAAATTCTAAAATCTCTTTCGCTATATCACCAAATCTAAAAATCTGTCCATTAATCCATTGAAATGCCATATTTAATTTGTAATCTACTGTAAATTATTTTTGTTTGACGCCTATGACCACGAATGGTTGATTGCGTCTAAATAAATAAAAAAAAAAAAAAAAAAAAAAAATACGATTCACTCCCGTGTTGATCTTTCTTTTTTTCTTGTCGATGCTTTAGCCCTCAGGGAAAGCAAACGAATAAACGCATAGCGGCCGCAGTGGTTTTGTTCGATTCTTTGGGCGGATACCTATAAATGAAACTCAAAAAATCATTACTGTTACATGAAAGATTTCATGATCTCGATTTTTGAATATTTCAGCCCTTAGGTTCTACCCCTTATTGTTGATCGAACGCGATACCGATGTTACTATCACATCCCGGCCAATAAATGATTTTTAAGCCATATTTCTAAAAGTTTGGTCCAATACTTTTTGAGAAAAGCTTCGGACGGAGCTTTCGACTTTTGGATTCTACGCATCTTGAAACGTAAACCAATAAATAGAGGGGGGGGGGGGGGGGGGTAAAAAGGTTTCTTTTCTTGGACGATTACAAAGGTTCATTATTGAAAATAATAAACCAAAACACGTTTTTCAACATACAAACATACTTTTGTCCCCTAATTAACAAAGTAAAATAAAAATTGATTATAGTACGGTCTCTGTAGAAGACTGTTTACTAATGCAGCTCTTGTGTGTACACGGTATTGCGGTGAATTTTTAAAGAAAAATGATTTGAAAAAACTTGCGAAGGTGTGATTTTTCAAACAAAAACGGAGTTTTAGCTCTCCACCGTTGGCTGCCCTGCGTCCCTGCCCGTCCCACGCGTCCATAAATTTCGTATCTTAAATTGTTCCCAAGTCTACCCATAGGTAGTGGAAGCATTATCACTTTTGAGAGAAGGAAAAGTTGTAGTCCCCACTAAAATCAAACGGGTTTCTTTTTTTTAATACAGTGGTAAAATTTTCACTCGCATTTTACGTTTTAGGCCTTTATGAACAACTTTCGTTCCGTATCTTTCTGTGTGTATGTGAGTGTGTCTGTCGTGTATCCGCAAATCCTTGTAACAAGCTTAAATTCCACAATATTCAACGGATTTTTATCAAATGTTCATGGAATGTGCGGGTTAGGGTGAAAATGAGTTTCGTTGTTCCTAAATCAATACTTCACTAAGCGCATGCGCAAACGTAAATTCCATCAGGAATAATTTTCTCGCGCCCCCGTCGTCCTCTCTCACTCAAATTTGGTGGATAGGTGGAAGAGGTTAATTTAAGCAATCCCTAGTGATTTAAACGTAATCCTATCATTAGTAGCTACTGCGTATGCGCGAATGTGTATTCCTTTTTAAACGAGCCTAATTTCAACAGTTTTCATCCTATTTTGGTGAAGTTTTCATGGAATGTGCTGGTTAGGCTGTAAATGGTCCACTATCAATTCCATACTTCTCAAATCATTACTTAATTTTGCGCATGCGCAAACGAAAGTTCCTTCAAGCTTTATATTTTTACGAACTAGTCGTCCAATCCCGCTCAAATTTGGTGCATAGTTCTGGGGCAATGGTTCAATTTTACCAAGATAATTTCAACATGATTGCATTATTATTAGCTCCTGCGCATGCACGAAAGTGTACTCCCAGGAACAAGGTCTAGTTTTCATCAGATTTTGATTACTTTTTCAGGGAATTTGTGGGTTAGGCTGTATTCATTTTTGAAGTGAAAACTTCTATAGGCGCACCGCGTCGAAAAATTTAGCGGAGTGTGAATACGATTTTACCGTCACATTTTTTTCAGTCACGCTGTTTTTTAGGTACAACCAAGCCGTTGCTGGAGAAACGAAACTTCTTTATTTTTCACCGGACAAAAATCGTTCTCCACTCGTTGGAAAGCTCTCGATTTATCACGCATTTCTTTCGTATTTGTTCTTCTATTCATGTCGTAGTTTTATATTTATTTATGTTATAAATGGATATAGTAAACAATGCCGCTTGTTTTGTAGTCACTTGGTTGAGAAGTTAATCTTGCTTATAATAATTGTAGACGCGCACCATAACAGAAAATTACCTACTTAGGTACTCTGTTCTAATTTTGTTATATTTAGCAGAAAATCGTCATAGAAGTTTACACTTCTCCCGTGTGGTCTTTAGCAAACCTGTTTTTCTCAAATCATTACTACATTCTGCGCATGAGCTAACGTAAATTACTCCAAGCATCATTTTCCCGTTTCTTAAATGACCGATTTTAAAGTTTTACGTATCCTAAATCTTGATTGACCATATTCCGCTATGGAGTTTATAATGATTATTAAAACCATTTCAATGATCTAAACATTTTGTTATTTTCAATTGGTAGGTACCTACTTACTTAAATATTGTTATACTGAGTTCAGGGGGTGCAGTAACATGCAGCTTTTAATTAATTGCATTAATTTTTCCTCTGCAGGTAGGCATATCTACGCAGGCATATTGATGTCAACATTCGGATCTGCGATTTGAAATGGACCTCCTTTGTAATATCAAGAATAAATTTCAAGAATAAATTCAATATCAGTGCACACTGATCAGCTGTGGTGCTAATGTTAACTCTTCTCGGAGCCATGATGCGCCATGTTCTGAACATATGGGGTTTAATAATAAATTATAGGCCAATGATCTGCGTAGAAGGGCTTTAAACACAGAAATAATAAATTCATTGTGTTAATCATTTGCAGCGTTTTTCATATACTTAGTGAAATATCCAATTTTTTAAATTTACTGAATAGTACATTATAATTTGTTTTAAGCTAATTTTTGTAGAAAGTGAAGCTATTGTAATGAATCCACGAATTTCAAAATCAATATTTTTCAAAAATTTCTTTGTCATAATTCATTTTGAAGGGATTCTGAAACGATTTCTGGATTATAACATTATATATATATATATATATATATATATATATATATATAAATATATATATATATATATATATATATATATATATAAATTTATCGAATAATAGGTACACATATTAACACAGATATAGAAATAATCAACGTTTCGCTATTTTGCGTATATTTTGGATTTATATATATATATATATATATATATATATATATATATATATATATATATATATATATATATATAAATTATATATATAATTTATTTATTCATTTATATATGTATGTCCGTTCTTGCGCAAAAAAAAAAAAAAAAAAAAAAAAAAAAAAAAAAAAAAAAAAAAAAAAAAAAAAAAAATCAAGGTTTCCAAACGAAATCACGTGTTCATCATACGTGTTCATGTGCCAGCATTTTTGGAGCACATTATTGGTCATATTTCAAAAACATTTCTCAAAAAATTTAAATTCGTTATATTTATACAAGAAGATCCCCCCACTCGTAGACTCCCACCACTCAGCCGTGCACAGACACGACAGAAAGACAAACAAACAGACAGACGGAGTTTCATTCTTATAAATAGTATAGATTTTTCAGCAGGCCATTGTACAAAAAAAGTTCATGAACGATGCACTAGAACAATAAAATATTTACGCAAAAAGTTATGCTGAAAAAATTACATAAATTTCATTAATATTTGATGAAAAATCGATAAAAACGGCAGAAAAATTGTGTAAATCCTAAATCTTTTTTTAACCGCAGAATATTACATATTTATAACGAGTTTTTTCCCCATGAAAATGGTAGTTAACAATTTATTTGCACTGAAAGTTCTCAAATTTCAAAACACTATAACGAAAATTTGTCCATATGATCATACTGCAATTTTTTTTTTTTAAACTGGTTATTAAAAGAGTCGCTACTTACATTTAGTTAATATTTATTATTTGCGCTGACTGTGATTAGTACATTTTTATTTTTTATGGTACTGATAGAACACCTCTGAGGAGCACAAGTTCTATGAAATTATTCCTCGGTGGGCAAAGATTAGTTTGAATTATTTGTAATTCAACTTTCTTCAAGATTTGGTTTTCATGTACCCATTCAATTTTTTCTCTAGTGATTTGCCAATAAAGTTTGAGTCTTGAATCTTGAAATGTGAGTAAAAACATTGATATTGTAGACGAAAATGTTCTCATCTTCCGAAAATGCTCAACACACGACCTGAATAAGGAGCTCCTTGTCAAATTTTCCAGACATTTCGCCGCTCGCTGGGTCCCGAATTCAGAATAGAAACAAACACATTTGGTTGCCGCCGGTTCAGTAAGGATAGGGAGTCGCCGGGTGTCGCCAGAGTGGGAGAAACGGTCGCATCGTAGGCGCGGGTGAAAAACACTGATGTTTGGTTCGGTTCGAGCGACTTCCGGATCAAATGTAAGTGCAGCTTAAGTCGAGGAGTAAGCCAACTATGTCCGATTCCACCCGATGTGTACCGAGTACAGCTGGATTCACATGGAGCGGAATGAGCAGAAAGACGGAAAAACCAGTGGAGGGGCGGCGGAGTCGGAAAGATTGTTCAAATGAAGCGGTCACCTTGGTGAACGGAATCATAACCTTCCTACTGAAAGCCTCTCTGATCTGAAGCGGTTATCAACATTTCTGTCCAGTGAGCTTGCGCGGAGCTCGACAGAACTCGGAAACGGTATAAAAATTTCTACCGCCGTCCGCTGTCTGCCCATTCTGACAACATGGCAGCCACCATAGCCAATCAGATTGCGTTCCGTCCTCCGTCTTTCCGCGCTCGTTCTGCTACATGTGAAACCAGCTTAAGGATCGTGTACTATAATATCCATCCCTCTTTGTTTCCCTCAAGGATTGTGACAGCACGATATTGAGCTGTTCTATGAAGAATCCGCAAGTAGCTATGGCATATCCGTTGTTTGTAGAACGACTTGAGACACTTTCTTCTCATCGTTCAGAGTGTATATGAGGAACAGTACTATTTACAAAGTAGGATTTTGGTACTTATTTAAATGATGATAAAGTGTACAGTTCTCGTACATAGGCTGGAAACGAGAGCACTCTTTCAGAAAAATTCAGAGTGATGGTAACTCCCCAAGCATGCATCCGGTCCTACTTTCATCAAATAAAATCTCATTGGTGACCATCTTCCTCCGCACTTTAAGGAATGTTTTCTTACATTCTTGTTAAGGAAAGTAAGAGTTCTTCTTAAGGAATGTAAGAAAACATGTATGTTTGAAGCAGAAAGAAAGGTTGTGTGTTTGATGGTACCCCAATCATCTCACTTGAAAGTGGCAAAAGAAGAATCATGACAAAACTGTCAATCTGTAAAGTGTCATTAAACCAAGACAGGACAGTTCTGTATTGCTTACTGAATTGAAGATGTCTGTTATAATTAGAAACTTGTTTGGAAACAGGAATGATGAACGGAAAGTACTAACTTGATACAGGGCATGTTTGATATAACAAAGAACAGGTACAGTAGACAGTAAAGAAAGGGCCGTATTTGGTTCTGTTTTGTGGCAATCCATCATCAATGAAGCCCCTATTACCGTAGAAATTACCGTAAGTAATTATATATACAACAGTACCTATTACACTATTTACTGAATTACCGTCTGGACTCTGCCTTTACCTGGAATCATCATCTGCGGATCCTGACTGGGGCCCTTGCGGGTGTTGTGCACCTCATACGCCGTCTGTTTTATACAGTCTCTCGGCCGGTACTGATATCTGTATACCATGCACTCTTTGAGTCTCGCTGCAATTATGGAGTGATTTTATGGGGAAGCTCGTCTGGCATCATCGGAGCTTTCAGGCAACAAAAAGCAACAATTCGGGCTCTGTCAGGATCTGCCCCCAGGAACTCTTGTCGACCACTTTTCCGCCGCCTTGGTTTGCTGACCCTGCCTGCCCTTGCCCTTCTTGACCGCATGAGCACCTACTCTGCGAACCTTCCAAACCAGGGTGATACTCATGACTACTGCACCCGCCAGCGTGATCTGCTTCAGGTTCCCAAGCACCGTCTCGCAGTGACAAAAATGAGAAACCCTGATTCGAATGGAGTAAGGATTTTCAATCTGCTGCCACTCCATGTAAGGAAGCTACCCAAAACAGCTTTCCGAAAACACCTTAAAGCCTGGTTTATTGATAAAGCATCTTACAATTTTGAGGAGATCCTCGGTGCTATAAAGGACATGCAATAAAATAAATATACTTATTGATGGACGTATTTAATGTTTACCTACTATGTTTTTTTTCTCATTATTTTTACTCTATTCTCACTCTTTTGTTTCTCATGTTTTCGGATTCTTGCGTTTTTGACGTTTGCTATATGCTATGTTGGCAAATAAATTTGTTGATTGATTGATAAAAACCTTGCATATAATCGGGAAACCACAATCATAAACTTTTTGAAGAAATTTCACTTCAAAGAGATAGATAATTCACTTCAAAAAAGATCTGTGCTTGTTCAATGTTTATGCCATTTTACATACCAAGTCACAAAGTTGTTTTGCTTCCATGATTTTCCCGAAAGAGGAAAACGAAATGTTTGAACAAGTTTGGATCGAAAGAACAAGTAGAACAGCAATTTGTCTGGGAAAGGGCCTCGAAAATGGGCAAAAAAGTGGGAAATCACAATAAAAGTAAGTGCATTATATCGCCAGGTAGGTACTACTTACTTATCCATTAGTAGGTAATAAATTACTTAGTAGTACTAAAAAAAATCACTAAAAATGGCTAAAAATCGTTCAATTTATATTTTTTAGCTGAATATTGTGCAAATAAAGTTTGATAACTATAAAATAGATCATTCAAACATTTATGCACGAAATTAAACTGAAAAATGTACTTCAATGTCATTAAAAGTTGGTAAAAAGATAAGATAAAAGTTCATTAAAAACCTATAAAAATTACAAAAAAAAGCTAAACATTCAAAATCTCTTTTTGAATATTGTAGGTTGATATTTAGGATACGTTTTCTGCCACAAAATTAATAATAAACAACTTTTTGAATAGCATATTATTTAGAATAAGTTTTTTCGCCATGAAATTAATTGTTAACAATTTCTTTGCTCCCAAAAAGCTCAAATTTCAAAACATTTCAACATTATACAATTCAATAATTTACGAAAAATCGCTCATACGATCATGCTGCATGACTAGAACTTTTTACCACCTTTTTTGTGTCCAGAATGACACATATGAATCTATGAACTTATGAAAAAGTATTAAAATCCGAGGATCGAATCAGATGCCACAAAATGGATTTCTATTTAGAAACTTTTGTAAAATTTTTAGAGCCCTTGGAATAGCTTCATTTTCTAATTCCACAATGAACGCGATGATGATCAGCGTAGCATGTAACTATACAGAAGTTAGGTAAGTACTTAGGTAGGGAAAAAAACCCTACTCAAGAATGATATCAATCGAGGGAACTAAGTATCGACTACAAAATAATACCTAGATGAGTTAGACGTGTATTTCTTTGAAGGAAAGACTCGCGGAAAGAACCGCTGTTATTCTCAAGTCTGAGTCACAAACTGAAACTCAACAATGCAAGAAAAGCAGTTAATGCAATGCAGCGTGCAAATAAAGAGGCATCCTGAAAAAATTATCATCTCATTACCACGGCTATCGATTCAAGTGGAACGCAGGATGGAGCACCTTCACCTACTTACACCCACTAGGTATTTTAAAAATTGTGGAGAGAAACAATCAAATCTCCAATAAGCTAATTATTTACACTAAACCTGAATATTTGATGAATACAGCACTTTACGAGATCGCTCTGCAATATTGATAATACTATGACCTGGATAAGATACGGATATGGAAAGGAGGGGAGTGAACTTCTATTTGCACTTAATGATGAAATTTACTCACAGTTTCCAGAGTTATGAATGGCTTTAATCGCTTTCCTCATCTTCGAAAGACCGTCCCGATCGAAGTCAAGGGTCTAAAACAAATGAGGAAGTCCATTTTGAAGTGACATTTTTGCGTATCACTTGTACAAAACTTCAAGGGTAAAAATAGATTTGAGGCAACTAAGATAGAGTAAAACATTATAGTGCCGCCTCTCAATCTAACATTGGATCAATTTCGTAAAAACTAGGACTTACTTCCTCTAAATTGGATATTGTTTGCCTGCACTGAGGCATTCGCGAGACGAAAGTGGATGTCGTCGGGGAGTTGTAATCTTCGCGAGTTTCGTCGACGAATTCATTGACGCTGATCAACTCCGGCATCCTTGGTAGAATATTCGGTCTCAGACTTGAATAAGAACGTATCACTGGATCGCCAAGAATATGAACCGGAGCACCAACTCAGTGGAATCTACATTATTTTCACCGAAATTATAAATAAACAACACCATTTGACACCATCCTTTGATTGCCAACCATCTTGGCCTGAAAATGTTTACCCAGCCTTCTTGATAAAGATTTGAAGAGCGTTTCGTGAGTCTTCATCGATCGCACTTATCGCCTCATTTTAATGATTTTTATTAATTATTTTTTCAATTTATTTTCTAGTTGATTTGCTAATGAAGGTAAATTGGAAACTGCAAGAAACTTGCAGCGATGCACCATGAACTCGATGGGTATGCATCATGGAGCTTCAAAGAAGAAGACTGTGGAGTCCTTCTGCATTCTGCAGCGAGTCAGAAAGAATACAAAGCAGCTTTGGATCGATATCTCTCCACCAGCGTGTGAGGTGATTGGTAAACGCCAGTCACTGTAGACGAGAAAACTGCGTTTTGCTGTAGAACAGTCACCGTAAACATTGAAGGTCGCAAATAAAACCAAGTTTGCAGTTTCGAAAGACCCCAAAAAACTTTGTAGTACTCGGAAAACCTCGACATTTTCGGGCTTGCTTCAGGTTTTGGCTTATAACATCCAAACTATGCATCCTACCGAAAAATTTGTATGCTTTTTTAAAGAGGGCTATATTTTTTACAATTTGAGTGCAACCGCAGCTCTGTAGGTCTTCCAAGATATGCACCTCTCTGGGACATGAGTCGAATGAAATGTCTCCATCCTGATTAGCTGAGCGTGCTCAATTCTTATTTTTTCACCCTAGGATGTTGAAATTTGGTACAGAGCCTCTACTACCGGCACCACAGGTAAAACTGTGTTCCACAGTCTTCCAAGTAGCGCCTTGTTTTTTCTTGTTTTGGTAGGTTGTTAATGCACATAAATGCATCATGCTTTCACCAGGGTACGTTATACCTATAATGTTGAAGGCAGCTATTTTTATATGTATTTATGTTATTTTATTTGATAGACACTTGTTATGACTAATTAAAACTAGTTTTGGCGAATTTTGAGTATTTTCGGTAATATAATACTGTTTTTCTGCAATATAGTAATTAGGTAGGTTGTACCTACTCTGGGTGGCGGAATGATAACGGTGGGTACCTGGGAGACCTATATTTTACAAAAAGAATTTATTCCTGAGGCCCATTCAACGGAACGACCTAATGCGTATCGACTTAATTTGATTCTAGAATAAACTGTCGTTTAGAATGAAATCAGTGAGGGAAGTACCGTAGCCTTCCCTTGTCAGTTGAAAGCGGAAGGAAAAGAGGCTGACGAGTCCCGGCAAGTAAGTCACAACACTCTCAGGAGAATGCGCTGGCGGCGTTTCTCAGTCTCCAGACGCTCCTCACATGATTCAATGGCCACACGACCACATGGATCATGGCCAAAGTGAGAGCAACTAACCAACCAACAAGCACAAATCGCTTTTGAAGATTTTTCAAAAACTTGTGTTGATCTTGATTGGGTTGGGTGTTTTTTGATAGAGCATTTATGAGATAATCCTTTCTACATAGTTGAAATCTTCTGAACCATGACCTAGTTTTCTACAGGAATGTCCTCAGCCCTCATCAAAGGTAAAAAATAGTATATTTTGACAGAGATCCTTAATTTATAGTTGTAACCGCTGTGGTAGTTGGGTCTACTGTGCACTAATGTTTTCCTCCTGGTCAGTTCTAGGTTTGTATTCACTTAGATTTAGTAGTTTTACTAATTTGAATAATTAATTACACTTCATACCAGATCAATCATTGGTCTACCTTGAGGTGTCGATAACCCCAAACAATAGATCCTTGACAGCCATCGTTGGAGGTGTGGCCACTGTAGACTGTAATCATCTTTACATTGGGGACATGTTGATTTGAGAGTAATTTCACAATCACATCAATCGCTTGTTCGTGGTTAATATTGGTTATAGTAGTACCTAGTAACATATTCAAGGCTAAACTACATTCTTGTCCATCTGTAGGCACCCGAAATCAGAGTAGTAATTGAAGGGCTTTTACTAATCGTGCAATCTGTTTTCTATATATATATATTTTTTAATGTTGTGTAACGCATTTTATGGCCGCACCTGTTCCTTTGGACCGCTTTGATCCGTCCGTAATTATCTATGTGTTAATTACCGTGACGATGTTGAATGTTCAAAATATAGCTCGTTAGAAAGACTTGCCACTTTCCTAAACGTACTTTGGGCTCTCTGATTCAAAAGGTGGGATAGACCTTCGTTGTCTGTGTGTTCAGTGAACTCTCTTCCTTCTAGGAATTACCGAAAAGATGCATTTCATAGCATTTAATGACGGCCAAAGCTCCGTCAGACTGTGACAAAAAGTAGCCTTTCAGCTCAGGAAACAGAAATACTCTTCAATGCTGATCGGGAGGTTCTTCATCCGCCAGACTTTCTCAACAGAATTGTCTTGGTGAAACCATCGATTCGCCTTCCTAGAAAAGTTTTACTTCTCTGATTGAACTCACTCTTATCATGTTCAATTTTACGCTCTCATTACCGAGTTTTTAAACAACTAAATAGATTCGTTTAACACGATAGCTGGGTATCGTGAGCTGCTCCTCGACGAATGGAACCTAATGAAAACCATCGTTAATCGATGTGGGAAAAGCTTTCCACCCCTCAAAGTTGCAAATGATATCATCAATCGATGGGAATGGGTCCAGGTCCGTTTGTGTATTAAGCTCCCGAGAATCTTGACACAATGGTCAGATACCATTGGCTTTAGGGACAATTATTGCTCAGGGTGACGCAAACTTTGAGGTCGAAATTCCATATAATTTTTTAATCAAACTTTTCTTTTAGTTTTATCCTAAGCCCACATATAACATTCTATTGATATGTAGTTAATTTAAAAAGAAGCATACAATTCTTTATAAAAGGGCTAAGAAATTTGTGATAGTACGTCATTTCCGAGAGAGTGTGTCTGCCTTTCGCCCAGCGTTGGGTTGAACGGCACTTCTTCTCGCTTTCGCAAGCTGCCGTGATTGGGGATATAGCCTCACCCGTTTGATCGGAAGGATATTCCCTGAACGCAGCAAATTTATGTGCTAGTAGGGGAAGGGGCTATCACACCTCTCCTCTGTTATTTATTCTGCGGATTTTGGCCCTGAACCAGCACCAGGAACCTTTAATCTGTTACGAATTATTACAAATTCATAAAATCCCTTACCATAAATCTAAACGTTAAATGTGCAAAAGTTTCATAAAAAGGGTAAAATCAATAAAAAATGTGCTTTCGTTACAGAACATCATTTAGTAAAATTTTGTTAGCCATACATTTGAACATTTTTGTTGACATAAATCCCAACAAAATGGCAAAACTCTCAGTAAGTAGCACCATGCTAATCTGTCATACGCCCACCCCATCACCCAGATAACTCTCGAGAAACAGAAACTTATTATATTGTATTAAAATTTATTAGATTGTTCAATTCGAATTTGAACGTTATAGTGTAAAACGTTATAGTGTAGTGTTCTTGGAGAGGGGAATTGTGAATAACCTTAATGTTTTCATAATTTAGTTGTTACCTAATAGTTCACCTTTAAAATGTTTACAGATTGTTCTGATATTTGGTTCAGACTCTTCGATCACAGACCTTTCTTGAACGGAGAAATCAAACAATTCATCAAGGACTACGAGGTATTCAATCATGGTTTTTTCGATTTAAATAGAAGCCATTTATTAATAAAACTGCCTACATTTGTAAAAGTAAAGTACCTATTTGGTTTCAGTTTTCTGAGTTACATTTTGGGTTTTGGTTTTAATTTCGCGTTACATTTTGGGGCAAGACGGATTAGTGAGACATAAATTGTCACGAGCTAAATTCTCTCCTGTTTCTCCTGGGAGGTTGACATTTTTTAGGGAGCATCTCTGGAACAAGAGACGAATGAAATGACGAGCTCACTCCTGTTCATCCCAGGCAGTTGAAATTTGATGGGTTGCTACAATCAAAAGCGGTAACCTAGGAAGCTCATGTTTCACTGATAAGCCGCGTTTACACTAGCGAAACAGTTGCGCGAGGCAGACTCGCCCATGTAGACGCCCCTCCACTCGCGAAACGTTTCGGGGTGAGGATGCTCGCTGTGAGCCGGAGGGCAGTCGGTTTTCGTCCGCGCATCAAAGTGTTTCGCGCGAAACAAACTCGCTGGTGTAAACGCGGCTTTATTGTTTCGCGAGTAAAATGAACCAGGAGGATAGCTTGAAGTCTTGAGCTTGGTGAGGCGGCTCACCCTACTCGCGCAACGTCTCACTCTGAGTTGCACTCCGTTTTGGGAGGATCGAAACTTCTCTCGCAGCGAGGAAGTTTCGCGAGGATGTTTCGCACAACTGTTTTGCGAGGAAGTTTCGCTAGTGTAAACGCAGCTATAGATGGAAGCTTTCCACTTTTCAATTACACTAGTTTACTAATGTATTCCAAAGTATTCAGCGCCACGACACGAAAATGCTGTTTTGGGGTTGCAAACATATCTGAGAGACGTTTGTTATTCCATGATCCACGTTAATGGAGTTGTCGTGGGCGATATATCTTAATATAGCAAAAACAACAACATTTGATTTGATGACCTGTTTTATACGCACAGAGATCTGATATGGACAAATAATGCATCCAAATGTAGGCCAATAATTTAATATTTAACATTAACATCTTAATATAATATTTCAAGTATTGAACGAGTTTGAATAATGTGTATCTGCAATTCGGATGCGGTTGATGTTTTTCAGGAATCAAGAGGTGACAGTGAGGTTGCAAAATTGTTTGACATTTTAGAGTGGGCCACAGACGTTAGAGACGAGCAAATTGACAAAGTTGTCCTTAATTCTCCTAAGATCGAAAAAATCAATACTCTTTTGGACATAGCTCTACAGAATTCCAACACTGTGTTGGAAAAGGAATCCAGCTACAGTGTGGTAATAATAGTAGTTTTATAACTATTTATTAATAATGCTTACTCTTTACCGAACTGTTTACATTATACGACAAAACGACAGGTTTCCAATAATTTAAACTCTGGAGCTTATACCCACATCCTAAGCAATTCAGTGAAATAATAGGTATATTCCTAAACTTAGAAGAAGCTCGAAGTTGAGACAAAGTTTTTGTTCAAGAACTCTCTGTTGAAAGAGCTGTTACTTCCCTTGAGCTCCACCAGAGCTGCCCAATTTTCGATTGGGACCCAGGGTGGGAACCCGTCCACGCGCATTTACCCTACTCTAGAGTTCTCTCATTCTCCATGCGTGCACCTATTTCCAATCAATTAGTCAGTTGATGCTAAAAATTCTGAAACTTCGATGCACTGCCTCAGTGAGCTTTAGTCAATTTATCATGAAAGGGGAATAATTTCGGGCATTGAATAAAAATGTTATCAAATTCCTATTGGTCGTGTATGTCTCAAATGTGGGATCAAAATCAAACTCTGGACCATCAAAATCGGAATCATAAAAGTTATTATCATTTAATAGTTTTGCCATTATCTAAACTGGAAACAATATTGCTAATATATTTTAAATCATTTCAACTTTTTTCATTTGAATCTGAGTCATAGAAGTTATCTCAAGGGAGGGCTTTGTATTTTCCCATTATTACCTGAACTAAAAATGTAATTTGGGGGAACATAGTTGTATTTTGTTAATTGAAATTTGAAGCCATAAAGAACTCATCTTATTTTTGTTTACTTCGAAGTTATTAAAAGGATATAAATTCAAAAAGTTCCAGTCATGCAGCATGATCGTGTGAGCGAATTTTCGTATCTTATCATATTATTTACATTGTTTTGACATTTTAGCAGTTTAAATGTAAAGAAATTGCTCACTGCCAGTTTTATGGGGGGGGGGGGGGGGGGGGGTCGTTCTGAACAATATTCTGTGATTCAAAAAAGAGTTTGCGTTTTTAGCCTTTATTGCAGTTTTTCCTCGATTTTTTTTAGCAAATATTATTGAAATTTAAGTTCATTTTTCAGCATAATGTTTTTAAACGTTTTAGTTCATCGTTGATAATTTTTTTTTTTTACTAAAGTGTTGCTAAAAAATATGAATTTAACCATTTTTAGCAGTTTTTAGCAATTTTTAATGCTTTTTTTAAAAACATTTGACCAATTTAATGTGCTCATAAAGTACTGGCCAATGAATGCCAGAATGCTTTCCTTTTGTTTGGAAAGCTTGATTTTTTGGCACAAGAACGGATTTTTTATCTCAACCCTAAAGATATTTATCGTCTGGAATGACACATACGAAAAAGAAGCGTCAGCAAAAGGAGACTCAAATGAAGCAGTACTAGAACTACAACGTTTCATCAACGACGTAGATGTCTGGTGCAAGAAATGGAGAGTGTCGGTAATTCCAGCAAAGTCTTGGATGTGCTTCTTTACATACAAACGTAAAGCCGGCTACCTCACGACACTCAACAACAGGTGCCTTGAGGGCCACCGGCTACCTCACAATTTTTCATCTGTATATTCACGGAAAAGTATTTTTTTCGGATCCTCCAGTAATTATTAGCTTTGTTAGGCTCCAAGCAACCAGGGCACGGGATGGTATACGTTTTGCAACATGTTTTACAAGCGGTTACCGTGGGTGCCAATGAGACCGCGGGCACTGTGGAAAGTGTCACAGTCTGAGTTAAAAATACCTGAGACCGCCGGCACCAACATGGCACACAGAGTACTCTATTACATGTAGATGTCATGAAGGTCGCCAGCGGTTTCAGTACATAATCATATACAGCTTTTCTCATCGTTTATTGAATCACTCCTAGCGCTAAACGATGAGAAAAGCAGCCTAAACTATTCTCTCATCCCCTCACAACCACGCTAACCATACAAATGGAAAGGCTACCAACCATAATGATTAATCATATACATAATTTGTTAAATTCTTAAATTCATTCATTGAATGTAAAGACCCCAATTTGTCTCATAAAGAAAGCCTACTCTTGATATTTCCATTTGGCATTTGGAGAAGTTATGTCCGAAACGGCTTGGCAGTTAAAAGGTTAATGTTGAGCAGTACAAGTATACCCGAAGAAGACACTATTAAATACCTCGGAGTAGAACTCGATAAAAAACTTTTATGGAAACCACACATATCGCACCTGGTCAAAATGTAAACGTTTACGCCTCACTAAACTACGATTCCTACTTCAACCAACTTCTACCGTCCCTCTACATCTCAAACGCAGAATTTACCTTTCAATTGTACGACCCATATGGATGTATGGATGCGAAATATGGGCTTCTGCTTGTGGTACGCAAATCAAGAGTGCAAACCGCCCAAAACAGTGCCCTTCATTTGATTACCAATGCACCGTGGTATGTGAGCAATCACAACATTCACAAGGACCTGGAATTACCCACTGTGAAGGAAGTCCTACAGACAGCTGATCGCTTCTTCAATAGAATCAAGGAGCACCCGAATCCCATCCTCTCCCCGATCGCCCTGGAAACTCTCCCACCTCTCCGCACGAAGGCTCAAAAGAAAGTTGCACAGTGACTTGGCACTAGGAATTGTTATATAGGTACTCGTATAAATTGTTAAATATGTGTGTGATCATAACTTCATTATTAATTTTATAGTGAGGACTATCGCTGGATAGGAACCTCACACCACCTTACATGTTTATTATTATATATTATTCAGCACAACTAGAATGTAATATTGTTACAATAAAGTTACCATTATAAAAAAAAAAAAAAAACATACGAAAATGAATTTTGAAAGATCGGTTGATTAATTCTAACTGAAAGTTGGCTGGTTTAGCAACTCTTCAAATTCAAAAGTAGGTAGTCACCATTTGCCAATGACTTTTAGGTTACTACTTTTCATCCAGCGTTATTTTAATTATAACATTTTCTACCTCAGGACATAATTTTAATAGTGCCCTGCTTTGAAAAAATATCTTGGCTCTTTTTGTTCAGGAAAGGTGCTACATAGTGAACAGTAAAACACACTCTCCTAATTTAGTTATTTTAAATAATTACAGGACAGAGCTTTGGAATCAAAGCGTGCTATGAGAAAACTGGAGTGGGAAAAGTTCATGTGCGACATCGACTCGAAATATTCTAAAATTGAAGAGACATTCAGAGGTAAGGAACGGGAATTGTCGGACTTTTATAAGGATCTTGAACAGAAACTCCACGTAGAATAAGAGCCATTATAAACTATGATGGAACTGAAGCTCAACCTTAATGAGAAGCTTAAGGAAGCGTTCAAAGAAGCCACTGAAGGAAGAAGTGACGTCCCAGAGAGTGTACAGAAATGCATGAGTCAAGGAGATTCTGTAGGTGTGAATGAGATGCGCTGGCTTCATGAAAATAATCAGGTAAGGTTTAGAATGAGCATACCCTATAGAAAGTTATTTTATATTATATGGTTCGAATGAAAGTATTCTGCATTAAGAAAATGTCGGCACTAATGGCGCTTTCCTACGATTAATAGATTTTGCCTAGATTGTTCTAAGTTGTGATGTCAGCGCAAGCCCCACTTGAGGGATCCTCTAGTCTTATGGGTCGTCTCTAAGTCTTGTAAAATCACTACGCGAGTTCTACTCACTAATTGTAGGAGAGAGCTGGTCGTGTCAAAATGCCAAGAAATATAGAAGATACTACTTTCAATTCAAAATGAAAAGGTGGGTAATGGGGCTCACTGTCTTTGGAATTTGTTTCCTCATAATATCTGAAAGTGTTTTGAAACGAACCTACTAATTGAATTGAATTGTCAATGAATTGTTATTTTCCTCAAAACGATCTATCTATGATAAAGCTCGTTGAAAATGCCTAAGAGGCCCTGGAATTAAATATATCCTTTGTTGTAACCTTTGACATAGAAATTTGTTACTTTTTATCAAAATTTCCATATTACTCAGCAGAAAGGAGTATGGCTTCACGACATTCTTGCTGGCACAGAAATAGTTTTGCCAGAACCAATCATACAACCACGGAACCCCGAACTGGAAGCTAGATGTCAGAGACTCAAGGCACAATTTGAAGAAAAAGAATACAAAAAGATGACTAAAAACGTCGATCCTGTTCGAGTTCACCACCCAGAAGATACCCTAAGCTATCAATGTGAGTTTCTAATAACCTTCTTCTTTGACATCAAGGAATGCCCAAGCAGAACCAAATTTGTTAGGTACTGAATGTATCCTTTGGATTTTTCAGTGAAGGCAATGAACAGGCAGCTCATTGCTGTTTTTCAGTTTGTCGTCTCCGTTGCTACAGGCTTCACATTTGGGTTTTACGGTATCCAGCTCATGACGGGCCCTTTGGATTTTGGATTTCGCCTTCTCTTAGGGATCATAGCATCTCTGATCATCGCTCTTGCTGAAATCTATTTCCTCGCTAAGAAACTAGCGGAAGATATGGATTTCCCAGATCTCCCTCCAAATAAATCCAAAGTCGAATAACTTGAGTTATGTTTATCCAATCTTTTGATTATAATACATATTGTTTATTTTTAATTAAAAGCGTAGTCATGTTATAAATTTCTATTGAAACTGCATTCGGCTATGGAGTTGCGAATAATTTTCTGTTGGTTAAGTTACGATTGGTATCTAATAGAAATACACTGTGAGTGAATGTTACGAGCCAGCAATCTATTCCGTCATATTATCCATTCTAATTATTAAATTTGTCAATAAAAATTCACTGCAATCGAACAGTAGATAAAATCCCAACTCCTTAAATATTATTTTGTTTGCGTCTCCAAGCCTGAAAAACAAATAGAATAGGTACACATCACTGGAGGTGGGTGCACTCCATTCTCTGTTGTTAAGGAACACAACAAGAATACTCAAACTCTTGCATGAACGATCTTTCTAATATTCATATTACAACTCATGAGAGTTGTATCAAGCTGTTACATAGAATTACTTAAAAAGAAAAGAAAAAAAAAAGATTGAACCCTGTTTGGTTAGAGAATTCTACCCTATAACAACAAAAGAAACAGACCACACTCCCAGTTATGCTGTGTTATGACTCAAAAATATTTGATACCACGTCAGAGTTCTAACTCGTGTCCTTAATAAGGAAAAATTTCTCTTTAGTTGTAACACTCCGACAGATTGAGCTATGAGGCCAATATAATCAAACCTCTTCAACTGTGGGATTTTTCTTTGAACACAACATTGCCCCAGGGTCAAATACCAGCTGTCTCTGCTGGTATGGGGTCGGATGAATGACGAAGTGAAACTGCAGGCTGCTGGCTCAGCACTCGAGAGGGATTTAATTAATTATTATTTCGGGTTTTCACTGACTGCACCAATATGTGGTGTGCTATGCCGGAATGTCAACAGCATAGAACAATTCCTCGGAATAGGGATCAGGTTCACAACAGACCAACTACAAGTTTCATTGGTAAAATTGTGGAACCTGGATTGTACACTTCTACCTTTTGGAATAGGAATGCCTCCACATAGTGCTCCAATTCTCCCATCATCAGACATTACATTCCCCTCCTCCATCCATATTTTTTTGACATGTTTAAATAATGGTCCTCTCATCATAATTCGTGGGAACCATCGAATTATTTGCGAAACTCTGTCAGTGACGTCACCCCACCAAGAAGTGATACCTTATCTTGTCTTCAACTTCTACCTCCTTCCTTCCTCCATGCCTAGTGGTCTACATGGAGGTAACAGCTGCGTCCAACTATACACAGACAGAGATCACCATCTAATGATTCCCTGCTTCATGTGAAACGAATGCTTTTTCCCAAGTATCCAGTCTCCTTTGCTTTCATTGTAACACCTCTAGGTTCAGGGATATGTATGTATTAGAGTCAGTAGAGGGACATGTATTGAGGGCCTGTGCGAACCCGTTTTTCATAAATATGACTTTGTGATGCTACCACTTCTTGCCAATGCTCGAGTTTAATGATGACTATGGTTTCATTATGTTCTCCAGACGTATGTATATATTGAATTGAAGATTATACCTACCTAATTTATTAAGAATAAATTGAGGAAAACCTGGAAGCATACAAAGGAGGTAGATATAGAAGGGCAAGTGCGTTTTCAACTAAGGAGGACCATAGTAGGTAGATTTTAGATGAAGTTAATTTAAAATAAAATGAATTATGAAATTCCTCAAAATAAATCATTTTTTAACAACTCGTCGCGAATTTGATCAAATGGTCAATAAACCATTCAATTAGTCGTCTGAATCTCAGTCAAATGAGGAATCAGGTTCTCCAGAATTCTAGAGAATAAGATAGGATAGGTTTGGAAGAGGCATGCGGTTATAGGTGAGGAGGAACTGCGCTTCAAAACCTTGATTTTATTATTTTTCCTACATGTGATTTTTAATGAAACACACAAGCCCCATATTTAAGGACGCACTTGTCTCACCGGGAAGAAAAGGCAAAAGCATTTTACTAGCCAATTTTTGTAGCCTTGAAAGGTGGAAAAGTCACAGCGGAATAAAGAGGAAAGGAAGCATTTTAAAAACAAATAAAATCATTGAGCACTACCCAATGAAGCACAGATTTGCACTCCGATATTGGGCAAAGATTCACGGAACTTGGTTAAGTTAAAATGACGCTCATTTGTTTGGTGAGGTGGCTCATTTACTGAGAAAATGATTAAAATAGTGGCCTCATAGTGAGATAAAACGAAAAGACGCTCTTGTCCCATTGACCTTATTTATACATATGTATAGTATCATTTTCTTTTTATATGTATCATATAAATGTGTGTATATATAATGAATGGGTTAACATCTAGAAATTTCTTCTAGAATTTACTAGGAATACTCCAAAACGGATTTCCAACAAAAAAGTTTGAAGTTTTCATCTTCAAAAATGCACTAAAATGAGCTTTTTTCTCCAAATTCATCAATATTTCAACTTTGTAATCATTTTTCTAATCCATTTAATTAATGCTCACTCAGTGATTATCTTATTTTTCAATTATCTGTAATGCTTATTACCAGGGGCAAAAGGTCGTGACATTTTCCCGCACTTACCGCAAAAAATTTCCCATACCAATAATTAACCTCACGAAAAATTGTATAGAAAAAGATGGGTATAAAAGGATAGACATAATGAAGAATATAAGTAAGTAACGAATTGTCTTTCAGTTCGTGGAGTACATTAAATAAACAGCGTACCTATAAAAATAAACTCCGAGACTCTCTTGACTTGGAAAACTAATTGGCTAGGACTCGTTGGTAACTAATTGATTTTTTGTTCTGGAAGGAGGTAACAACTATTTATAAATAAATTCCAACCATTGTAGCCAGTTTATCGTCATACTTGTGAGCTCCAAACTTACTCTGCAGAACGATGACAATGTCATCAGGTGCTGGAGTGGACATCGTATGAGTGGCACTCTTAGAACATTTCCGAATTACCGATTACCATCACACACTCAAGGTCACAGCCGAAAAAAATGTTTTGGTAGATAGTTACACAAAACCCGGTCTCTGCACTAATAGAGAGATAAGGTGAGATGATAATGTGATAAGCATAACAGGTTCCTATGCCGAATTTTAACGGAAATACCCAAGATGCGCCGATTTTTGAGCATCCAGACAGACCTTGCAAACGAGACCTCCCCCCTCTCACCACTTTCGCCTTCCCATTCTGTATTCAGACTGTTTCAGATCAGTAAACTTCATACGCTTCCTGCAGAGAGCATGGGGCAGCACCCACTCTGTCGCGTCCATCTGGCCAGCAGCATCCAACCCCGTGATTTTTTTGAAACATCAGAACTGTTCCAGAACTTTTGTTATATTCGGTTACAAAAAATTCTTCATAATAGTTATTTTTAGAACACCAGAGAAAGGCTTTCAATGTTTTTCAAACTAAATGTCTATACTTATTTATATTCATCCAAACTATTGTTTCATTATTTGTCTATAGTTTTTGTTTCCTATTATCACACACTTGCGCACACACACAATAGGTCCTCATCTTCATCTCCACTCGCAAAGGTTCCATCATCTTCATTCACTCGAAGCTGAAGGTTGAAGCTATCATCCCACTTCCCCAAAAACTCCATTAAATATAAAAAGTAAACAAAAAAGTGAGACAAAAAATCGGGATACGGAAGCGTTGATGTAGCTTACCGACAAAAGAGCGGGAAGCAGGCAAGATTGAGGGTGGACGTTTGGGGGCCTCACTGCAGAAGGGTCAGCCACCCGACCCTGTGAGGAAGGGGGCCAGATGAGGGAAGAACCCCAAGTCTAACTCTCATGACACTCTGTAGTCGGCAAAATAGTTTTAGAACGTTCCGACAGAGAACACCACCATGCAGAGATCGAATCGCCAATACACGGGTTCAGTGATTTACGGTAGTTATTGGTAGCCCGCCGAAACACGGGTTCAGCGGTTTACGAGGGTGGTCGCCAGCCTGCAGAAACGCGGGGTCAGTGGCTAATTGGTTAATTAAAGGATCTGACCCCAATTCGCATTGTAAAATTAAAAAAGAGAGGGCCACCCTATGAAGCTGAATGATTGAGTTGAGGATTCAGTAAGATCTAAAAGAACTGCAGAGTTCTGTGATCTGGTACCTCTGTAGGATCCCAGCCTTGCTCTGTGTAGAAGCTCGTCCAAAAATTGAGTGAGGGTAGTGTATTTGGCATTTATCCATAATGTTAGCTTCTCGCGAAAATTCCAAATTCTTTCTGCTATCTAATGTAGATGAGGAAGCGAAACTGAGCCCATTTTATTGATCAAGGCCATGCTGTCATGTTATCTACTCATAGTATTATATTACGAGAGGACTAGTCAATTGCACTTGTACCTCCCAGACAGCTTCTAATTACTTCTGGTTAATATGAAAAACCCCTCTGCTGAGGACCCCTGACTCTGTGATGGGGGTGAAAGCCACCCCATCCTTTGTCCGAACTATTCGTCCAGATAGAAGTATCACAATGTTCATTATGGATCGTACTAGGTCCATTCTGTATTGCCCGCAGCCACCAGTGCAAATTTAATTTGGCTTGACTAGATAAAGCGCAGTGGGCACTAAAGTCACCTACAGATCGTTTAAGGGCTTCCACTTTTACTCTTTCTAAATACTGCGGACAGTATAGTACTGCTGGTGAACATGAGATGAAGGTGAACCCTATTGTTTTCACTAGCATCCGTGTGCACAAGGGCTTATGTTCTAAGTGTTTTCTCCACTAAGAATTTAGCGCTTGAAATGTTGTGTTCATTAATGCCAAGAGTCATTGCAATAAAATCAAATTCAAAACCCAGAAAGCTGAATTTTGAAGATGGGGTCAATTGACTTTTTGATCCTATGTCTGCAAACAGTGATGCTGCAATCTGCACTGGACGCAAGCATGTCTCATTAGATGGGGCTAAAAGTAAACTGTAATCCAAACAGCTGATTGCTGTAACCTGCTAATTTCTCGATTTTGCCATTACTGGGCAGGGCAATTTGTGAAAAAAAAGGCGCTGACGCTAACTCCATAGGTATTAATAACCCCATTTAATAGTGCAGTAAATTTAAAAAAATTATTTAATAACGAGGCGCATTGACTAATAATTGAGTAATATAGGGTTATAAGTTACGTAAGTCAGGGCATGCAAAAATTTCGTTAATCTCCTTCCTAGAGAAAGGGGATATGGGTTAAGCATAACACTAGTTTTACTAACCTGTGGCACCATTGCCAGGGAAACCTCTTCTCCTGGCCTGGATGTCCCTGAATATTTCTCCTGTTGTCCTTGAAGGTGGTGCATCCGGAGTGAGAGCCCGCACGACGACTCTCGTTTCTCTGGTCTGACATGGTGGGACCCTTACGTTTTGTGCCTCTTCTTGGCCAAAGGGCCAATTTTAGGACATTCAATAATGGATCTCTTGGCGGACTGCAGCCACCTTGTCACCACCTCTGAAGATAGGTGAGGCCAAGAGGTTGATGGCTTGCTGCAGCACGAAACCAGCATAAGATGTTGAATTGACCTATTTTTATGGGTCCATGATTCCCTGAATAGGTTTGCCGTGATTAGATTGGAGACATCCCATAGCGATGAATAAACTGGCTTTTGCTGATACTCTGGCACCAAAAGGATCAAAACCAAGTTCAGGGTGTTGGCTATTGCAAGTAGGGCCTGAACTGCAAGGGACTGGGATTTCTAGGACGAACCATTCGCTTGTGTGATGAATCCAGGAAAACATTAAACCGAATTGAGGTCCAACTGTGGCAGTAGCAGTAGCAGTGCCGGCTCATGGACTGAGGGGTCATTTTTTGCCTGAAGCTCGTTGTATAACGATTTTTCAAAGCCTTCCCTTATATTATTCTGCCATATCGTCGACACTATGGGATGGATGAGATGGGCCTGAGGTGGCGGAGGGGTCTCATCAATGCCCATCATAGCACACAATTGCGGCGGAAGGGCCAGGACCATCGAGGCTGGCCGTCCATAGACTCTGACACAGCCACAAAGCTGGCAAACATTTTGGAGTAGACTGAAGATGGGTTCCGGGGCGAGACTTCCTCTAGAGAGTCTGAGTAGGTCGTGGTTGAGGACAAAGACGAAGAGGAGCAATCCCAATATCTTGCCTTCCTGCACCCCTTTCCAGGCCTCTTGTAGTGATCAGCATGTAGATGAGACCTACAAGAGTGCTTACACGACCTTTCGTGGCTTCCGACCCAGTCTGAATCAGAGGACTCAGTGAAATTAGACCATAGTTGTGGACATTATCCCCTCACAAACTGATTGAGGAGCCTGACGCCGATCACTCTCAAACCTAATATCCTGAAAAGATGGAATGTGTGGCATCTTGATGAAAAGGTCACGCTCATGGTTACAGTGGCATAAACTGAAATCCCTGTGGCGTCATTACCCTGCACTGTGGTTTCGCATCCACAAGTGATTTGGAAACTGGACCATTTGTTATACTGAATTCATATTGACATCACAAATTAGATGTCGAGAAAAACCACACAAACTTATCTTTGAAAAAAAAAAAACGAAAATTACAGAGCTTACCAACACGGTGGATATACGAAGTCGGGAGATGCCCCTCCCCCCCCAAGATTCCAAGATGGCGGAGGCTGGGGGCGCAGGGTGGCCATCAGAGGAGAGCAAATGTTCCATTTTTATTTGAAAAATCACGCCTTCGTGGGTTTTTTCAAATTGTTTTATAATAAATCAACAGCTATACCGTATACACAAGAGCTTCGTCAGTAAAGAGTCTGCTACAAAGACCGGAATAAATTGAATTTATTTATCTAATCTATACTGAGAAGCCCTCACATGATCCAATACTACTAACCGGTGATAGGGAAACTACAAATTTAGATACCTGGTTAGTTTTCAACTTTATTAGAAAGTACAGTGTTTTGTGATCCGTTGGATTCCATTTGGACATCTGAAGGGGTATTTTCATCTAGTGGTGCAGCCCGCAGCTTAGCTGCTTTCATGACATTCTTCATTAGCATCCCAACAGTGACTGGGCCAACACCACCAGGAACTGACGTGAGGTACATTGCTTTCTTTTTAACATCTGCAATCATAAAACCAGTAGATGTAGTATGCAGTAAAGAAGTGAGGGGTGGGGTAGTGTCTATCAAAGAATATATACCTACCTAAATTCAAATTGATACCAGGGTCCTGTTGCACAATAGCTTAGTAACTAATATTACTAGTTACAAGTACCAAAACTTGTTATTTGTGTTGCAAAACTTGCTGGACGCCTGCTGTAGCCTCTGGCTGCAGGTTTATAAGAAGGAGAAGGTATGTCGCCCTTTCCTCTCAATATTCCTTCAGAATAACCAACTTATGATTGGTTTCAAATGAAAAGTTCCGCAACCATACACCGATCAAGCGTTATCAAGTAATTAATAATGCGAGTTAATTAGGTAATCAAAGTACCATGGTACTGGTGTTTATCCCTTGTGTTAGAAAAAATCCACTCTCTGATTCGCATTATTGCATGGTTAAAGAATCAGTGTAACATAGGGGTGGGACGGGACAAAACAGAGAGCACCTCCGCTCCACCTCAAATTTACATGAACTTCATAGTTGACAGCGCGCTTTCATTTCAGTAAAGCCCCAACTCTTCAAGCATAACAGCTTTTAATCTGTATAATGGACTCGAGAAACTACATGTGCACTTTAATAAAGATGTGAGCATACACCATTTCAGAAATGGGGCTCTAAACTAACAAGGTCTGACACTAGGAGAAGTAGGGGTGAAGAACCTAAGGAACATGGACTTTTCCCTAGTTGATACCTTGTGTCACCCCTTTTCGCTCTGTGAAGCGTTCCCCTCACCATCAATCTCATCAATACTGGACAAAAATGAGAATTATTTCATTAATAATAATATATTATAATAAAGAAACACAAACAAACAAAACACCTACAAAACAATAAAAACAAGTTGTGTCCCTCACGACTGCCCTTATCGACAACAAAAGAATAGCAAATCAGTAAGGTCATTGTTTACGTGCTACGCTCAATCTCAAGCTTTTCATATTTGGAGCCCCATTACACAAAAATTCGTTGGTGATCTCCAACTAAAAGAAAAATGGCTCTCACACACAAAGCTGTTTCGACCAAACCGTTTACCTACAGAAAAACCGAGTTGGTGGTAGGTTCATGAGTTGTGTAGGGTGCTGACAGATGGGGCAGCATGTGCCACCTGGTAGTTCTGAAACCAAGTCGGGGCGTAGAAGAGACAAAATCCCGTCCCCGAGACGGTTCCCAAAACGCCACTCGAACAGTGGTGGCGTAGTATTGCATCAGCCGTGCCACGCATAGCTATTTTATAGCCACGCTCACTCGGTTTGTGCTGTGTATTTAGATTCATTCCCTTTGTGAGGTGCAAAAAAGGACATGGAGTACAGGATCTCATGGACTGGGATTGCGTTTGCAAGGGACAAATTGTTTGTTCTTCTTTTCCACCGAAAATAAAGCAGGCACATCAGAAGTACTTGTTTATAACCCATTAAACTATAAAATTATAATGAAAAATGGTCGACTCTATCGACGAAAGACAAAAAATTGACTAGCAAGTCGGGCTCAGTAGAAACCGAATAAATAAACACGTGGTTTCGGTGTATGTTGATTGCGAAGAAAAAAAAAGGAGTCGTTAAATGCTTTGGTATGACTGCTTCCAGTGTCCAGTAATCCGTCTAATATGGGATATTAGGCGGGTTGCAATTCCATACTTTTTACTTTTAATTTGGATTCAGCGCCCATGAAAACCTTCAATTACCAAATCTTGCTTCAATCTCGGCAAGAATCGTCATAGGACAGGGTAGGAGGACAGGATTGTGCATGAGCACCCCACGTTTAGAATCTGGTTTTTTAAAGACCCATTTTCATCCAGCTATTTCGATTACACTAGCTCCCATTCTAATGAACACATTACCCATGGGAGGAAAACTTCACCCATTAATCAAAATAAGAACTTCTTAATTTTACTAAATTCTAGAAAGCAAGGTGGATAAGAGGTTATTTACAAACCTTCAAAGTCGACATCACCTTTAAACAGCCGTTTTCCTGTTTTTGGGTCTTCTACTTTAGTTATACCTACATCTATAACAACAGCTCCTGGTTTCACCATTTCAGCTTTTACTAGACAAGGTACCCCTGGAAATAATGGAGCAAAATAGGTATTATGAACGTATCTACATAAGAGTTGAAGACATATTTTTCACGTAAACAGTTTATCAAACATTGGATTCGTAGTTCTCCTGATCCGACGTCTAGCGACCAATGGGCGTTGACGGGAAAAAATATTAATAAATCTAACCAGTATTTAGGTGCTACATTTAAAACTTCATCTCGGATCCGATCAAACATGTTAATTTTCAGTCTGTAATCGAAGCCTGACGCGCATCACAATGATGACAAAAACAATTCAAAAGGGGTTATTAATAGATTATAGCTTAATTATAAGTAATATAACTTAGACTGCAACAGTATTAGGCTACTTTTACCCTCGTAGTAGCAGCTGCAGTTGGTATGAGAGTCGCTGCTGTGTGGTTCAAAATATGACCAGTGTTCACAACTTTGCTCAACCACAATGCATTGAAAAGACACAAGTTGGGAGGGGGAACAGTGTGACAGTACCCGTCATTTCTGAAAGAGCGCGTCTACCTTTCGCTCAATAAATATATTCATGGGTTTGCTTTTCGCTGTTGTCTTCATAACGATGCAACACAGTGGGTGATTGAGGATATGTTGTTTTGTAAACATAAAAATGTAGGTAGGTACGTCATATCACCAACAAATATTTAAATCGTAATTTATTTGAGTACGAGAAGATCATAATACGAGGTTGGAAATGATGGGAAATACTAACAGGTTCTCATACAATACGTGCTGTTCTCATTCAAAATTTAGCGTGTTATTTTGCATCCAAATTTTGGAATCTGCTTGGTTAAAATCAAGTACGAACCGACCTATTAACTTATGTAGCTATAACTACATAACCTAGGAACGTAAATAGTTACAGTTCAACTATTTGGTTTTCTTCACTCCTTTTGTTTCAAAATTCTTGAGTTTTATTGACGACATGAACTGACAGTCTAAATGCAGTTAGAGGAGGTTTAATTAAATTAAGTCGTCTTTATTTTTTATATTAATTTCGTGAGTACTGTTATTTATGTACTTGATAATAAATATATACTATAATGACACACGAAATGTTATCAAAACAAGAATAAGTCAAAAAAACAACGAACTCAGGCCTAATGGCTTATATTTCCCCAAAAGGGCCCCTTAGGAAATTGGGGATTCTACGGCTGCGCTATGTCTCTAAACTTGTTGCTCATTTCAACAAACTTCTTGATCTGCTTCCAGTCGAGGTCTCTGAGTGAGGCTCTTTCGATTGTATTGTGTCCTAGGGCTTCTTGCCTAGATCTCCAAAATCTGTCACAGTCGCATAGAAAATGTTCAGCTGTGTCCTCTCCTCTTCTACACTCGCAGAGTGGTGAGGAAACCTTGGACATGATGAAAAGGGTCCTCTTAAAGCTGAAGTGCCCTGTGAGGACCCCTATTAGTTTCCTCATTTGTTTTCTAGGCAGTGTTATAATCCAGTCTGAACTACTCTTATCGTAGCCAGATATACACATCCTAGATTGTCTATATTTGTTGTTCTCTTTTCTCCATATCTCATTTAGATCTTTGTTGGCCCAGGTATTCGCCTTGGCTTTGCACGCGTTGCGCGTTATGCCTAAGGCTGGGGTCGGTCCACAATAGTTTCTAGCCGACCCCTGCCTGGCCAAGCGATCCGCCTCTTCATTTTCTGTATGACCTTCGTGTCCTGGCACCCAATTTACATACACTTTGTTATCCAATCGGGTGCCTAGCTTGGTCAGTTTATCTTTAGCCTCTTTAATCATTGTTGAGGTGGTAACCGGGCTCATCAGCGCTTTGATGCAAGCCTGGCTATCTGTATGTATGACTATTTGTCTACCTCTCGTATTGTTTTCTATTAAGCTGTCAGCACACCTAATAATGGCGTATAGCTCACTCTGGAACACAGTGGTGTGTGCATCCAGAGTGAAGCACTCAGCTATATCCAAATCAGGTATGTATACTCCAGCACCTGTTCTAGTCACGCTTTCGGATACGACTCTGGAGCCGTCCGTGAAGCATGACAGACGAGGTCTTTGAGTTCTAGGGACTATCCTATCCCAGTTTTCTCTGTCTCCAATGACGTACTTGGTGGGATCCTTCCATAGGTAGGTTTTCCCAAGTTCGTCATGTGGCATTTTCATTTCTGGAATGTACCCTAGTGTAGCTGGTGCTATAAGGGTATGGCTTGATTGTCTATTGTGAGTTAGTGTGTGGTAATTATGTTTCCACTCACCCGTTCTCATAAGCCTAATGGTAGTGTGCATTGACTGTACCATTGCTAGTGTACTAATGGGTGCAAGACCCAAAATTATCTGTAGACTCCTAGTAGGAGTAGTCCGGAAAGCACCCGTCACTAGCATACAGATGACTCTGTCTAGCTTATTCAGGATGCTACCCCCCTTAATTCCGGGCCACCACACTAGTACTCCGAATAATAATCTCGGCAGTATGATAGCCCTGTTTATCCATAACATTACTTTTGGAGTGAATCCCCAAGTCTTACCCACAGCCCTACGTACACAGAAGAGGCTGTTGAGGGCTTTCCTGTATTTCCACTCAATGTGTGGTTTCCAGGTTAGTTTCCTGTCTAGAATAACTCCTAGATACTTAGTTTGTTCTTTTATTGTAAGATTCTGACCCATGTAGACTAATTGTCCAATGTATGGGTTTCTTCTTTTCCTAGTGAACATGACAAGGTCTATCTTATTTGGATTAATAAAAAGTCCCTTGTCCGTACACCATGTCTCAATAATGGCCAGAGCTTGATTAACTCTATTCTTTATTTCTACGGGATTATTACCCTCTATGAGCACCACCCCATCATCAGCAAAGAACTGGGTATGGAGCCCTGTATCTGATAGTGCACGCAGGAGCTCATCAACGACAAGGCACCACAGGAGCGGTGAAATCGCACCCCCCTGCGGTGTGCCTCTACTTACATTATATTTTACTGTGGTGTTACCTAAGGAACTTGTGATCTTCCTTTGTGAGAGATAATTTCTGCACCATCGTGCAATTTGTATCTCCACTCCTCTGTCAAGTAACGCCTTGACTATTGCATCCCATGAGAGATTGTCAAAGGCGCCCCCGATGTCAAAAAATAATCCTGTGGCACATCCCTTCTTGAATGCGTTATTTTCTATCCTTCCTACAAGGTTGTGTAGCGCTCCGTCTACAGATTTACCCTGTAGGTAGGCATATTGATTAGGATGTAATGGGGACACAGAGAGTTTGGTGTCCCTTATATATCTATCAATTAGTTTTTCTAGAATCTTAATCAGAATGGAACACAGACTTATAGGTCTGAGTGACTTTGGATCCGTGTAATCCATTCTGCTGGGTTTAGGTAGATATAGTACCCTAATCTCACTTAATATCCTAGGGATGAGATTCCATCTCAACATACCCCTGAAGAGTAAAATGAGATGTTGCTTTAGTTCTACAAATGCTTTCTGAAGACAGGCCGCATAAATCCCATCAATGCCACACGCTTTGTATGGCTTCATGGAGTATACTGCCCATCTGAGTTTTTCCTCGCTGATGACCGTATTCAACGTCTCAACGTCTAATTCCTCCATCAGAGATATGTTTGTACTCTCTACATCGTGGTCAGATATCTCTGAGGATCCCGGAAAGTGCGTGGATGCCAAGAGATTTAGTGTCTCCCTTTCGCTGTTCATCCTAACACCTCCCGAACCTACGAGTAATCCAAGTCTAGATGTGGTATCACCCTGAATCACTTTAAATATCCTTGCTGTCTCCTCTGTGGATTCAATTTCTCCACAGAAGTTCCTCCAGCTACTCCGTTGTTTTTGGTTTAGCAGAGTGCGATATTCGCTTCTGCATTGTCTATATAATTCCTTATCTGAGTCTGTCTTAGTTCTCTCAGATCTTCTCTGTAACCTGCGGCATCGTGTCCTCAGGGTTTTCAGCTCTAAACACCAATATGGTTTATTCTTAGCTCTGATCACCTTAGCTGGACAAGCAAAATTGAAGGCGTTGTTCATGCATGTGATCAGTTTTTGTGTATTATCATCTATCATCTGTGGATTATTCCAATCTGGGTGAAAGTTCTGTAGCTCGGTCTTAAGCCTATCTGTGTACCTCTCCCAATCTGCCCGTGTCGGGTTTTGGACTTTGATTGGGATTGGTTTAATGGTTCTCATTGTGAAGGTAATCGCCCTATGGTCTGATTGTATTACATGTGGCATAACCCTCCAATCTACTATATGTTCCTGTAGATCTCTACTACAAAGTGTGATATCTATACATGATTCCCCATTCCCCGACGAGAAAGTGGGAGTGTTACTATTATTGCACAATGTCAAGTTATGTCTAGAAATAAATTCAACTAATTCATTCCCTCTAGCGTCGTTGTTCCTGTCACCCCACATAGTAGAGTGAGCGTTGCTATCTAGGCCTACCGTCCAGTCATATCCATGTTGACTGTTCCATTCGGCCAGTTCTTCGAGTCCAGACATCATCTCCCCCAAGGCAGCATCTTTGGGGAGATAGCAGGCGGTGATGACCAGCCTCCTAGTCTGTCCATTTCTGAGCCTCAGTTGCATCATGGCAGAGGTAATATCTGCATTGTTTCCCCAGATTAAGGGGGTGGCCCCCCATTTCCTATGAATCAGTAAACAAGTTCTGGGTTTATCTGATGTTTCTGCATAGAACAGATCAAATTCTTTTAATTTAAGACCCACAACCTTATTTTTATAAATATGCGGTTCTTGAATTATAGCTACATCGATTTTATGTTTACCTATATAATGGACGAGGTCGTCCGTGCCAACCTTGGAGTGTTGGGCATTTAATTGGATGACCCTAGCCATTTATTACTTTCCTGATATACATGGATAATAACTTCTCCAAGATTTGTAACAGCGAGAAAAAAAAAAAAAAAAAAAAAAAAAAAAAAAACCGCCGTTAATCTCTTGGTATCTCTCCTTTTGATAGGCACAGCGGCCCGGACCGCCGACACCGCACGAGGCTGAGCCCCCGTAAGGGCCTCGCCCCCCGCGGCGCCGCCGCGCGACGCCCCCTGGTTGCCCCCTTTGGCCGACGCCGCGGGGCGGGCGGCCAGCGCGGGGTGAGGTTGAGCCCCCGAAAGGGCCTTACCCCCCGCACCGATGGCCGCGCCGCCCCGCACCCCCCCGCCTGAGTTCGTTTTCTCTGCCTCAGGTTTCCCCGCGGGTGCAGATCCCGGGTTAGGAGCTTTCACCCCTAAGCTACCGGGTTCCCCACCTTTAGGGATCTCCGATTTATTTCCTCCTGATCCGGGTCGCACGTCCTTAGACATCGCCCTCGGACTACGTCACGGGTTTCAGGTATAGGTAGGTAACTGATTAGGTACGTAAGCTAAGTACAATAGGACAAAAGCTATACGTACCTTAATAATCTGTAGCTTTGAAAAAAGCTGTTGAAATATGTGATTATCTTCACGCACGGCCTAACGCGAACGTAGCTGGATACACGAAAAACGCGCGTATCGCGTGAAGTATCACTAGAATGCGACGCTAAAAAACACGAGGCGAACGACGAGATCAAGATGGCGATCACAATCCCGTATTGTCAGCGCGCCTAACGAAATGGGACGAGCAGTGAGCCCGACCCACTCTCTACGGCTGCCAACCGCAGAATCCCCAGTAGATTGGTGCAGTGATCAAATCACGTTGATCAGATAACTTATCACAAATCATGACCATTGACTAGAAAGTGGGCGGAGTCAGGTGCTTTAATTATTTTTATAAAATCACAGACTCCTGAAAAAAAAAAAAAACGTTCACTATTTACCTTTAAATTACTATCTACTTTTAATTTCTGGGAAAAAAGTGCAAGTTCCCCATTCTTCCGGACATGACCAGTTAATCACTCTAGGGAGCACAGACGAAACACTAATATATTTTTGACAAGGAAGTATTAAAAATAAATTATAATTTTCGACTAGGAAGACCAATACCATGCAAGAACACATGATAATAGCTTATCCTGATAGTAAAGTTTATGGTTTGCTAGGTTGGCAGCATTAGCCAAGTGGCCTGCGAGAGGTGTAACTCCAGACTCTCCAGTAAACGTCCAGCTATGTCAATAAGTAGCTGTAGAGAATGACATTGGAGGTGATGGAAATGCAGTAGTTCCCCCTTCAAAGAGAAGAGGCGATTAACCTGCTACACCCTGAGGACATCCTGAAAGCTGTTAGCCCAGGAGTTATCCCCCCAGATATAAAATTTGCAAGAATCGAGAAGGAGGAATCACAAGAGCCATCAACAATCATTCTTGAAAGTGCACATTCCTACCTACAGAGTTGTGGCACATTACCCGTAAGTGGCTTATAGCCACTTTCACCAATCTGAGTTAACGTCCCGTCAACTTGACCAAATGTTAACACCTATGTAAATAATTTAGGTATGGATTATATAGAAACGATTGCAGGCATCCAACGTCATTAGGACGATGTCGGATTAGAAGAAAAGTGGACCCTATGTAATGTAGGTATGGTCTTAATTGAGGTCTTACCTGCTGCTGAAATGAGGACGTCAGCTGATTCGCAAAGTTCATTTAAAATTTTAGGTGGAGTATGCCTGTGTACAATTGTAGTTGTCATATTGAATCCCATGGCGTCGCCTGCTCAGAATATTTCATTGGAATGTTAATAACACAAATGAAATTAACTACTGTCATTCATTAGAACTTAGCGCTGCAACAATTTAAGTAGGTAGGTACCTAAATTCTGAGAGAACTAAACTTATCAGTTGATATTTCATCAGGTAATGAGGCAATAGAAAGTTTTGTGTACGCAATTGACTGCAAAGCATTATCGTAGTGTTTACTGTAGAATTAGGGTATAAGGTTGTAGTTTCTTGAGTCCTAGATCGATCTTATATTATTGTGATAGGAAAAGTGTCACCATAATGTTGTGTGGGTGAGTGGAGTCATATAAGCTCTTGTAATTATCCAGAAGAAACGACATTAAGTGTATGACAATAACATAAAAACTATATATTATCTAAATTTATTCAATATTAGAGCCTTATTCAACAACTCACCTCGAACATCAGAGGAATGAAGCAGCATTGCTATAGGCAAGCCAACATGTTTAGAACGTCCAATAACCACAGCATGTTTGCCACAGAAGTTAAATCCTACAAAATGGATAGTAATTGAGTAACACACCGAACATGATATCAAAAATCTAATCATAGCCTTAAGAAAAAAACATCAAGTACTTCATCTATGACCCAAGAAAGAACGCATTTATGTTCCTTCATGCCTTTATATATTTTTATCGCGAGCAGTGATGATGACTGATCACAGCCCATAACTGTCCAAAGGGGAGATTGAAAATGGGCCTTATCAGGCAACTAGACGTAAGTCATTGGTCCTCCCGATTGGATCAGGCTCCCACCAGGGCTGTGGGGAGAAAATCCAGATTTTCTTTTCTTCTCCCGCGCTTTCTTCCTCAGCCAATAGGAAACGAGGTAATGCCACAGAGTCACGATAACACCACACAAATCTGGGTGCCACCTATCCCTCTGAAAAATCGGTAGTATCTAGAAAAATTCGATTATCGTGTTTTGTCGAACGGCAAACTTTCAGAAACTAGGGAGTCTCTTCTGAGTTCGAGGTTATCCACTTCTGTCAAACAGCCCCCAACTCAACCGAAGTTATGACGGTCAGGGGTCTTTCAGTTGATCAGTCAATTCTGTAATATGCAATTGCTCTTTAGATATTCCAAAGGAGCTCACAAATTTCAGCCCCTTATCGATCTAGGAAAACGATTGAAGAAAAAGTATTAGAAAACCAAACAGAAGAAAACAAAAACAAGGATTTTGACATTTTATGTCTTTGCTATGGCACATAAACTAAAAAAACGTCACGGAAAATAATTGCTCACGAAAATTGTCCCAAGTGGCCACAACGATGATTATGACCATCAGAAATGACGTTGATTTGGTATGTAGCCCCTTGAGGGACTTCTGAACACAACTGACCGATCCCAAATCAGCTGAGTGGCTCTAGAATCCAGTTTTTTCCCTAATGATCCCACGATTCTGAGATTTGGTATGTGGGCCCTTGAGGGACTTCTGAACACAACTGATCGATCCCAGATCAGCTGAGTGGCTCTAGAATCCAGTTTTTTCCCTAATGATCCCACGATTCTGAGATTTGGTATGTAACCCCTTGAGGGACTTCTGAACACAACTGACCGATCCCAGATCAGCTGAGTGGCTCTAGAATCCAGTTTTTTCCCTAATGATCCCACGATTCTGAGATTTGGTATGTGGGCCCTTGAGGGACTTCTGAACACAACTGACCGATTACAGATCAGCTGAGTGGCTCCAGAATCCAGTTTTTTCCCTAACGATCCCACGATTCTGAGATTTGGTATGTAGCCCCTTGAGGGACTTCTGAACACAACTGACCGATCCCAGATCAGCTGAGTGGCTCTAGAATCCAGTTTTTTCCCTAATGATCCCACGATTCTGAGATTTGGTATGTGAGCCCTTGAGGGACTTCTGAACACAACTGACCGATTACAGATCAGCAGAGTGGCTCTAGAATCCAGTTTTTTCCCTAATGATCCCACGATTCTGAGATTTGGTATGTGGGCCCTTGAGGGACTTCTGAACACAACTGACCGATCCCAGATCAGCTGAGTGGCTCTAGAATCCAGTTTTTTCCCTAATGATCACACGATTCTGAGATTTGGTATGTGGGCCCTTGAGGGACTTCTGAACACAACTGACCGATCCCAGATCAGCTGAGTGGCTCTAGAATCCAGTTTTTTCCCTAATGATCCCACGATTCTGAGATTTGGTATGTGAGCCCTTGAGGGACTTCTGAACACAACTGACCGATTACAGATCAGCTGAGTGGCTCTAGAATCCAGTTTTTTCCCTAATGATCCCACGATTCTGAGATTTGGTATGTGGGCCCTTGAGGGACTTCTGATCACAACTGACCGATCCCAGATCAGCTGAGTGGCTCTAGAATCCAGTTTTTTCCCTAATGATCACACGATTCTGAGATTTGGTATGTGGGCCCTTGAGGGACTTCTGAACACAACTGACCGATCCCAGATCAGCTGAGTGGCTCTAGAATCCAGTTTTTTCCCTAATGATCCCACGATTCTGAGATTTGGTATGTAGCCCCTTGAGGGACTTCTGAACACAACTGACCGATCTCAGATCAGCTGAGTGGCTCTAGAATCCAGTTTTTTCCCTAATGATCCCACGATTCTGAGATTTGGTATGTAGCCCCTTGAGGGACTTCTGAACGCAACTGACCGATCTCGGATCAGCTGAGTGGCTCTAGAGTCCAGTTTTTTCCCTAATGATCACACGATTCTGAGATTTGGTATGTGGGCCCTTGAGGGACTTCTGAACACAACTGACCGATCCCAGATCAGCTGAGTGGCCTAGAATCTAGTTTTTGACATTTTATGTCTTTGCTATGGCACATAAACTAAAAAAACGTCACGGAAATTGCTCACGAAAATATTCTGATGATTTCCGCTTACAACCGAGTCGTTGCTAGGGAAATGGTACTTCGTCGTTTTTCATCTCACTAAATTCGTTGTTCATTCGTTCGAAAGCTCTCGATTTATCCAACCATAATATTTTAACTACTGCGAAGTGCGTGGCCAACAAGCTGAGTTATGAGCATGGTTATTTGAATAATTGTGTACACTCAGGTGATCATTCTCAATAATTGATATTGTGAACATAACTGCAAAAGCTTGTTAAATTTTGATGATACGAGTCTGCAACTAAAGACATAAAATGTCCCAATGTGTTGCAGACTCGTATGCAAGCGTCGAAATGTTTTTCTTTTTATTCCCTCTCTCTCTCTTTCTCCCTTCATACTCCATAAATGTAGGAAAAGAAAAAAGATTCACGATGTACAGAAAAAGAGTGAGGACAATATGAATAGATGGATTCGCCCGCAGTCAGGATTTGTCGTAAAAATGGTTCGGATGCTGTAAATCTCTCCGTTCAATCTTTAAGCTTCTTCAAGGGCTTCCCCAGTTCTATCGGGAAAGAAAAACGAATGCCAAGTTTCATTTAGAATCCTAGAAATTGTACTGTAATTTTTCTTTTGCATATTTGGATTCTACGCATCTGAAAATGAAAATGAAATTTATTCCTCCAACATTACAAGAATACATTTGTGGCAATGAGTATAGAAGAAAAAGAAGTGTAAAATTTCTGATGATTTCCGCTTACAACCGAGTCGTTGCTAGGGAAATGGTACTTCGTCGTTTTTCATCCCACAAAATTCGTTGACCATTCGTTCGAAAGCTCTCGATTTATCCAACCATATTATGTTAACTACTGCGAAGTGCGTGGCCAACAAGCTGAGTTATGAGCATGGTCCTTATTTGAATAATTGTGTACACTCAGGTGATCATTCTCAATAATTGATATTGTGAACATGATTGCAACCGCTTGTTAATTTCTGATGATTTCATTGAGTTGGTGTTTCGATGATTTGATTCATAGCAGGTGATCCGAATATTGCGAGAACGGTTTGATTTGTGAAGCGGTGGTTAAATCATTTTAATAGGTAATTTCTATACTTTACACTCTAGGAAGCTGTAATTTTGTATGTAGCCTCTTCAGGACATTTACTTGACGATGCCCAGGGTCCGGATCAGATGAGTGGCTCTTAAAGCTATTTTTTATGCTTTACACTTTAGGAAGCTGTAATTTCGTATGTAGCTTCTTTAGGACATTTACTTGACGATGCCCAGGGTCCGGATCAGATGAGTGGCTCTTAAAGCTAATTTCTATGCATTACGCTCTAGGAAGCTGTAATTTCGTGTGTAACCTCTTTGGGACATTTACTTGACGATGCCCAGGGTCCGGATCAGATGAGTGGCTCTTAAAGCTATTTTTTATGCTTTACACTCTAGCAAGCTGTAATTTCGCTTGTAGCCTCTTTAGGACATTTACTTGACGATGCCCAGGGTCCGGATCAGATGAGTGGCTCTTAAAGCTATTTTTTATGCTTTACACTCTAGCAAGCTGTAATTTCGCATGTTGCCTCTTTAGGACATTTACTTGACGATGCCCAGGGTCCGGATCAGATGAGTGGCTCTTAAAGCTAATTTCTATGCTTTACGCTCTAGGAAGCTGTAATTTCGTATGTAGCCTCTTTAGGACATTTAATTGACGTTGCCCAGGGTCCGGATCAGATGAGTGGCTCTTAGAGCTAATTTCTATGCTTTACACTCTAGGAAGCTGTAATTTCGTATGTAGCCTCTTTAGGACATTTACTTGACGATGCCCAGGGTCCGGATCAGCTGAGTGGCTCTTAGAGCTTGCATACGAGTCTGCAACTAAAGACATAAAATGTCCCAATGTGTTGCAGACTCGTATGCAAGCGTACTTTGGTATGAGTCCCATCGGAAATATCTAATGGTAAAATAAAAATGTATATAAATACGAGTATAATAAATTATTTTGGTTAATTAGAATCTTTTCTTTTTTCTTGACCTTAAAAAACTATATCTAATGTCTCCCTTGCGAGGGAAAAACATTAAACATGATTTAATGTTTTCATAAAAATCAAAATTCTCATTTTCACGAAATTTGGCAGTTTTCATTTGGAAACTCTTCTCTGGTCTCTTAACCATCTCCCCCCCCCCCCCCCCCCCTCCAGTACATCCCACATACAGCCTTTCAATGTTTATATAGTGTAGTTGTCAATTCGACAACAGTTTAGGAATCTAGATACAACATTCATAATACAGTTATAACTTATTAGACCTTTCAAATTTTGTTTAAAATTTCTCAGAATTCTCGGAGGTTATATTTATCGCCACTGGGGTTTCACTATCATGGTTCTAAAAGGGGGGGGGAAAATTTAAAAAAAAGAGAAAAAAACCAAAACAGATTTGAAAATAGCCAAAATCCTGAGCAACAAACTTTGCTATCAACAAATTAAGAGTGATCTAGATGAATAAATGGAACGAAAATTGGGAGAACACCAAATGTACACCACGAGGCGTGAATGGGGAAAAGCGAACAGAATAAAAGGCGTAAATAAAGGCGAACCGAGAGAGGCGAAGTTCTTTAACTTGCATTTAGTACATGAAGTACGATTTGGTCAAACTCATAATTGTAATGTGTTCTGATTGGGTGAAAACATAAATATTCCCTTAACTCTCAAGTTAGAAACTAAACTAAAAACTTCTATGCTTTTTGAATCCGCTATCCAAAACCCCATGAAAATGCAAAATCACAAACCACGTATGCTGTTGAGTATATGATGAACTGCTAGACTTGTGCAAGGGGCGAATAAATCTTTGTTGTTGCATAAATTCCCCAAACTCAAACTGCTCGTTCCATCAACGTCTTTTGAGTGGTGAACAGCATCGCAGACGATTTGTTCCTTATTGTGAGGATACAGAGGAAGCTGCAGAAAGATATTAAAATTATTGGAAAGCTAATTGCATCATACAGTTTCGTTGAACATTCAATGAATGAAAAAGAGTATGCTACTGAATTGTTAACCATAATATTACTAATATTTTTGAGGTATTTTGTGAATAACATGGGATTTTTTATACGAAATCTGCTATACACATAACATATAGACTAAATAGTAATAATTAAAATTTCCAAACACGACACAAAGTGAGAAGAAAACCTTTCTCTATAACTAGCCTCATATAGACCTGTCTTGAGAAACGAGAATTAACACAATCTATACGAACTTGTCAAAACACCTTTAAGCTGCACATGTGTTGTAATAACTAAATCGATCTTAACTTCCCACGGAATAACCTTTGTTTCAGGCTAAATACAATAATTGTACATCACATTAACACACAAATTGAAAAAACTCAACTTCGGTTTTGTGACTGTTTTGAGCTAAACACGCTGTACTGTATGTGCTGTGATTTCAAGTACCTGAACAAGAATTCCATCGATATTTTCGGATTCATTAAGCCTTCGGATTATTCTAATGATGTCGTCATCACTGTGACCACTCGTCAGTTCCAATATGTCACAATGTATACCTGTGGATAGACAAAAACAATATTACGTCGAATTGGTCAAGACGTCGTGTTGGCAATGCTAAAATGTAAGTAGGTGATTGGAGTTGGTATTGTAAGCAAAAGGTCTCAAGAGAGCCTCGTATTTTGGAAAACCTCGGGAGCAGGAGACAGAAGCTGAAAGCGAGCATAAGAAATCAGCACAGTCCCTATTCGAACCTCAGAGATGGTTGAATGAGTATTGAAATATTCAGGTCTACCAGTGGGGAGACTCCAGCGACACAGAGTGCGCAAAGGTAGATTGATTGGGAGCGAGCAGAGGAGAAATATTCAAGAGAGGGCGAGATTGGGGAAGAGTCCCTGAAGTTCACAGGCTTTGCTTCCCACTTCCAAGGATAAACCATAAATTGAGTTCTTTAAGACCTTTAATTGAACTATGGTGATATTTTCATTTCCGTCTTTTTACTGATTTCTGGCCAAAGCTTCTAGTAACTATTAGTTAAAATGATCATCATTGTCAAAAACCAGTGTTATCATCATTTACGAGATGCAAAATCTTTTACTTAAGTACATTACATAAATTGTTTGATGTAAAATGGGAGAACAGGATCAACCGGGTGAATAAGATCAAATTTGGGAAAAGTTATGTAAGCCCTCATAAGTTCGGTTGAGTTAGGGCCTTTTCGACAGATGTGGATAACCTCGAACTCAGAAGAGACTCCCTAGTTTCTGAAATTTTGCTGTTCGACAAAACGCGATAATCGAATTCTTGTAGATACTACCGATTTTGCAGAGGGATAGGTGGCACTCCGATTTGTGTGGTGTAATCGTGACTCTGTGACATTACCTCGTTTCATATCGGCTGAGGAAGAAAGCGCGGGAGAAGTAAAGAAAGAACGGGCGCAAATATGATTTGGTTCCAACTCTTCGTTTATTCCCTTGATTCTATATCTAGTTCAAATCAATCGTTCTCAATAAACCAACCAAAACGACGTTCTTGTTTTTCACTCTACAATCATCAATTATTCTTGATGATACGAGAGGGGTGCTTATGATTTCGAAGATCTGGCATCATCAATGGTGCCTCGACCATGATCTGTCAGGAATCGTTGTCCCAACTTTGATGTTACGAGTGAAAAAGAACGAGGAATACCCACCTTTGAGTTTGTACAACTACTTCTACAACCGTTTTAGTGAAAGCAAATTGCATTCTGAGAATATTGAGACAAAGGTAAGGGCTCCAGTAGTTAACCAGCTAAGAGCAATTTCACACTCACACCAATAGTATTAGCTCTAGTGTCAATATTGAATGTTCTCGCAGTTATAAAATTTCTTACGTTGCTAATTATGACATTTGATGACACAAAAAGTGTCTTTTACAATTATTTCAAACATTTTTGAAAAATGTGTTCCTGCTACGGTAGTTGTCCACCTGAAAAAATGGAATAGCTAGTAGTCGACCCTGTGCTGATGCAGTACTTGACCATGTACTTACGTTGTCCACACTGCACAAGTTTGCAATGCTGAGATAGATATTATGATAGAGATAACGTAGATTTAATAATTAGCATACGTTCACAATCTTTCGTATTATTTATTAAAAACATAAACAATATAATTGGTAATGTTATGTGTGTTTCTACCAACCAAGGGGGTAATACATCAGAAATGAATTCATAAAAGGCTTCACAAGTCATCCAACCCCCCATGCTACTGGGAAATGATAAACAATGTAATGAGAAACACGTTTGTATTTGAACAGTACAGTATCGTCTGCATTTATTTGCTGGTAGACAATTTTCCCCCTTTTTTTAGTCAACGCTCTAGTTCCCTTGGCATCCACAAAAAAGGCTAACTCATCGCAATTGAAACCTCGCTCAGGGTCATTGAGGATCATTTCGAGTTGGTTGGCTTTTGGATAGGTAGATGCCTGCTGGTGTTCAGAAAACCAGCCACGTAAATTAGAATGCTCAAGTAAGTAAATAATTTTAAGAGACTTTTCCCTCCACTTTGTATTTAAGAGTGGTGCGAGGTAAACCAAATTTCTTCGCAACCTCTCTAATTGTTGTTTATGTCTCAGATATGGCTTTTAGCAAAGCTTTTTCTGAGTATTTACGAAAATTATCCTTCGTTGGAGGCATGATGAGATTCAAAGAGGCTGAAAATTAACAAGTTTCTACGGGAGGAAGCTAATTCAGAAGACCACGGGTTAGGTCAGAAGTTGACCATGGTGGCCACCTACTGGGTATTCACCCATGCAACAAGATATGGAAAGTCCCTCCTGCGAGTGCCATCACACAACCTTCAATTTTTCAAGAAGAGCAGTGAATACTTTGTGATCACCACCGTTAACCACTTCATTCAGCATGTTCAGCATATTACCTCGATTTTCTTGGACTCTCCCACCTCCTGCTTTCGCAATGCGATGAGGAAGTTTTTGATAGAGAAGGAGCTATATGAAGTTCGCCACTTTTTTGACATCAGGCACATTTGACATTGATTGTTAACTTTTACTTTGTTTTTCACTTGTTCCTGGCTTTGTTATTATTTTTATAGTGATATAGACTTTATTTTTTATTTTTGGCTTGTTGCTCTATCATTGTCCTCTATGATGTACTTTGGCAATAAACGGGTACCTATTATTATTATTATTATTAGTGATATCGAGTTACACACATTTTCCTCCAACATTACACTCGTTTCTATGATGAGATATTTTTTAAAACATCAGTAGTTGACCACCAAGGTCAACTTTTGAAAATCAACCATTTTTATACCCAGTAGTTGACCACACCAAAATAACAGACAAGGGAACGACTAAACAACAAAATTCACTCATCATTTTGCTCAATAATACATGCACTCAATCAATATTTGATTGCCAAACTGAATAGTATGAATAGTAAACTGTACTTATACAAAAACTGAAGACAACCCCTTAGCAAAAGTGATAATCTTGAGGGCAAAAATGCGGAGAATCTGTGATAACTCAACTTTCACTGTCCACAATTAATTTAAATGATAGGCATATGATCTGTAAGTTGATAACATGTGTTCCTAGATGGCAGTAGCGTCTAATAAGAAGGTTTGCCAGAACGGCAACACAAAATATCTCTTATTTTAGAGCATTTCCCCTGAACTGGTCAACTACTAGTGCATGGTCATCTACTGGTGCTCTTACCTTAATACAGTGCCTAGGATCGATGGATATTTTCAAGCATTTGCAAAGTTTCGGTCAGTATTAGGTAGGTACCTTGTATCACAAAGGACAAGGGGCCCCGGTCTGACGGAAGGGAATACGATCATGAAAACTCAAGGAAAACAAACTACTTGCGTAGCTGTTTATCAATGTATACCTATACATTAAATGGAAATTATGAAACATATATGTAGATAAGTATCCTCATACAATCATTCATCGATAGATTTGGATGCTTCAAGGCTGGGTTCGATGTTGATAAAATCTATGAAACAATAGCCTCAGTTGACGAGAGGTATGCATTAGTTCCAAATCCCAATTGCTGGATCACTCAAGTTCTGACGAAAAGCAAAGTGCACATTACAACCACAGAATACGAGACTACTTACCACAGCCAAAAATGATATGATAAACCTACCTAAAAGTTATCCATCAGTGCAGTTTGTATGGGAGTTATCGAAAGGTACGAACACTGGAATGTTTTCGACGATTGTAACCGAGATGAAAAGCCATTATTTATAGTTAATGCATCTATAATCATACATAAGCTATAATGTAATAGCTTTCCCTCAAAAATTGATAGTTTTTCAAAGCTTGGGTTGCTGACGATTCAGAAAAGCAAAAAATATGCAGTATAATTGGTTAAATAAGGGGACATAACCAAGAACAAGAAAGACCATGTCAACATGACAAGGACTTAAGAAAGACGAAGACGACCACAGGTACCTTTACCATGAGGTATTGTCAACTACATGTAAGAATTTATAAAATATACCTACGGATGTAGGAATATTTTTGATACCTACGAATTTGGCAGCTTTCTTCTTAATCTTCACATAAGACATGCTAGAAGGATCATAACCAGCAGTAAGAGCAGTCAAACAGGGTCGCCGGTTCCCTTTCTCCACCCATGCGTCCACATCTTTCTTCACAGCATTCAGTACGTTTTCAAATACCATTTTACCGTCAATAATAGTACATTTACACCTAAAAATGAGGAGTAGACAAAGTAAATTGAGTTATTTGGTGATTACGATGTATGGTTTGATAACTAATGATACGAACCGGCAGGGAACAGGCGGCCAGCGAAACCATCGGAATCTCTTATTAATACTTCTGTAAAATACTGGAACGCAACGGTAGACATTCATCATGAATCCGATATTAATTTAACTGTTGAATTAAAGGCATCTCCATTCCACTTATAATCTAATAGGTACACACACTCACACAAACATCGCGGCACTACACTTCAAGCTAATTTTTTTTTATCAATCTTCTTCTTCCATTTGTTCCTGAATGCCCGTGTCTTTGGAAAAACAGATGACAGAGATATATTAATCTTTTGCGTCTCAAAGATCTTAATAATATACTCTTTGTTTAGTCTACTACCTTGTGAAAATAAATGAGGGCTCCAGTGGGGAGTGAATCGTCAAGAAATAAAGGATTTTGGGGCATAGTGGGCTTAGGTTACATTGTCGTCTCAACCGATTTTTAAAACTACTTACCATTATTACTTACTTTTCTTGTTCACTTGAAACTGCTAAATTAACTGAAAGCGATCAGGAAATTAACCAAGAGGACATGAAACATCTGAATAAATTATAAATTAAATTGCAACCAATGACACTAATTGAACCTATGTAGGTACCTACTAGGTAATTAGTAGTGACTATCTTAGAGTGACATATTATTTTATAAGCTCGTCCCTGAGTTAGGTACTCACAAAAAATAATAATAAAATTAAAATAATAACAAAATAAAAATAATAAATTAATAACCATTACTAACAATGAGCGAATTTTCTGACAAATCATATCGCTTCGAGTTCTAAATTTCCCTTACCAATTGCGCCAACTGTGTGACCATTAGCTGTGGTTACAGTACGAGGGACAGCAAAAGGTTCAAACGATTTGAATAATTCCTTTCTATATGTTATGTGATTAGTTGCCCCATTGTCAACGTACCACACATTTGGATCATATTCAGTTGACAAAACTTCATTAGTTTCGGCGACCAAGGTTGTTGTTAAACTAGCTCTTGCATCCTCATTCTTCTTGGGGGGCCTACCATCTGCTATCCATTTCTTACAAAAGCGTACTATATGCCCTAGTTCCTTACAGTAATTACAAGTAAACGCCGGTTTTTTACTGTACTCTTTTCGTCTGTAGCCTTGAGTCACGAGCACTTCACCGTCTTCGTCAGCTGAATCTTCTTTACTCTTCAACGCACGTTCGAAAGCACAAAGCTGAGCAGTAAGGTTTTCAACAGTCCTTTGGTTTTTTTTCACAAGCGTCCAGCTCGACTTGAATGGAAAAAACGAGTCGGACAATGTATCGAGAATTTTGCAGATGAGAAACAATTCTGGCAGCTTACATTGTTTTTCACACTCAATTTCAGTTTTCAGATCGCTCCAAACATTCTTGAGCTTGCTCATGTGTGTAGCAACATCATCTGTGGTATCTCTTTTGAAACGAAAAAACTTCATACACAGGTCATACGCCTTATCTTCATTCACGCCGTCAAATAGTCGATGCAACTCTTCCCATACCTCTACAGCTGTGTGAAAACGCATAATCAGTTTCACGACTTCTTCAGCCATATATATTGCTTTTTGGGATTTTAGTCTGATTCTAGCTATTTTTAGAACCAAGGAAAAATCTTTTAACCCCTCTCCATTAAAAAATATCTAAACTTGAGTGGGTACCTACTAGGTACCTACCCAAAAGAAAGCTTGAGCTTGACTTACCTATAAATTCTTAGGCCACTAGGGATTTTCAGAGTGCTCTATCGGCCTCCCAGAAAAGTCAATCCATCTTTGTGGAAACCGTCAGAAAGCTCCAGTAGATTACCAGCCAAGGGTAATTTCTCACTCACTTACCAATAGTATCAGCTCTAGTGTCAATATTGAATGATCTCGCAGTTATCCAAGTTCTTCGACTACCTAAGTTGCTAATGATGACACTTTTTTACGAGAAAAGTTGTATTTTACAATTATTATAAACATTTCTGAAAAAGTGTTCCTGCTCTAGTAGTTGACCATCTGAAAAAATGGAATCGCTAGTAGTTGAACCTTTGCTGATGCAGTACTTGACCATGTCCGTTGACCACACTGTGCAATGCTTGGGGGGAATAATAGGTATTAATAATTAACATATGTTTGCTATCTTTCGTATTATTTATTAAAAGCATAAACGATATATTTGGTAATGTGATTTGTGTTTCTACCAACCTAGTATGAAATATATCAGCAATGAATTATGAAAAAGGCCTCACAAGTCATCCAACGTGAATGGGTCTTGCCAATCCCCCATGGTTTTTTCTCTTTTTTTATAGGAACCCCAACTTTTTATTGCAGATTCGGATTCTAGGTGAAATTTTATGAAGAAATGACCCATCACTCGATATTTTGAGTGCACGTAATCGGGCGCAAAAATCCGCTCCAAAAGTTCGCAATTCTGCTCTAAAAGTGCAAAAATTTTGAAATACCTACTGAGTTTTTGAAGGCATGCGATACATGATTTTGGGGTACTTTTTCGCGCTGAACCACATGAAGTTCATCTATTGATATTTGCAAGTATCGAGTGATGGTTAGAATTCAAACCTGCAATAAATAGCTTAATTTTCTTCAAAAATTCGCTAAAAATGGAGGTTCCAATTTGAAAAAAAAAAGTTTATGTCATTTGTGCCACTTCTGGCTCAAGTGGCGCACGCGGAAGTATTTTTCCTGAGATCTAGGTAAAAAATTATGAAGAATAGCGTTGGTCCCAATTTTGTATGATGAACTCAGGGGAAATGAAGGGGGGGTGTAACCTTTTTGTGGGACACCCTGTATATATTCAAGTAGGTAAGTAAATAATTTTAGGCACATTTCCATGGATACTTTTCCCTCCACTTTGTGTTTAAGAGTCGTTCCAGGTAAACCAAATTTCTTTGCAGTCTCTCTTATTCTAGTTTACGTATGATTTTTGGCTTTTAGCAAAGCTTCTTCTGAGTATTTACAAAAATTATCCTTCGTTGTAGGCATGATGAGATTCAAAGAGGCTGAAAATTAACAAGTTTCTACGGGAGGAAGGAAATTCAGAAATTGACCATGGTAGTCATCCACTGGAAAAAGCAGTGATGTGGACTTGAGTATTGGTAGTATTGCGTTACACTCATTTTCCTCCAATATTGCACTTGTTTCTAAATTGAGAGAAATTTTTTTCAAAACATCAATAGTTGACCGCCATAGTCAACTTTTGAAAATCAACCATTTTTACACCCAGTAGTTGATCTCACCAAAATAACAGACAAAGGAACGAATAAACAACAAAATTCACTCATCATTTTGCACAATAGTATTATTGTGCAAAATGATGAGTAAATTTTGTTGTTTATTCGTATCATGTATATGCACTTTATCAATATTTGATTGCCGAACTGAATCGTATGAATAGTAAACTGTACCTACTTACACAAAAACTGAAGCCAACCCCTTGGCAAAAGTGGTACCTAATCTTAAGGGCAAGAATGCGGAGAATATGTGATAACTCAACTTTCACTATCAACCATTACTTTAAATGATAGGCATATGATCTGTAAGTTGATAAAATGTGTTCCTAGATGGCAGTAGTTTCTAATAAGAAGATTTGCCAGAACCGCAACACTAAATATCTCTTATTTTAGAGCATTTCCCCTGAACAGGTCAACTACCTACTAGTGCATGGTAATCTACTGGTGCCCTTACCTTACTAGGTACCTATATACAGAAAAATTCTTAAAGTAAATTACCTATCGATTATTTGGACAAATAGATCAGAATGATATGTATAGTTTGGTACCATGGATGCTCACAAGCTCAATCCTCTTATTAAAATATAGATCAGTTAGAGAAATAGATCAGAATTTCGGAGGTTGCAATACAAAGCATAAAATTTGACGCTGCGTTGGATTTGAATGGACACTCTACTCTGAAAAACAACTACAGCAGGTACTTCACAGTTGAGTATGGGATGGGACCATGCTCTTGAACGTCTGGTCTCTGTGAGGCTACTCTGAAAATCCTTCACGGCCCAAGAAACGATAGGCGAATTTGAGCTTGGGGACAGAGCCCTAAAAATCGTTAAAAGCCCAACATGTACTTAAGTACCTACCAGCCAAAAACATCTGAAAATACCTACTAGTTCCTTCTAAAATCTGTGCGTTAAGCAGTACAGTGCTGCTCTCCTCAGGTTTAGAAGTTAACTATATGAGGTACAACATGTGGCCGCTAGAGAACTCCAGCATCAACTGTAACACCCTGGGAAGGTTCTCCATGTTGACCTGTTGATTCTACTCAGTTGGCGAGGTGGGCACTCCTGTTTTTATTGGTAAGCATCCACGCCTAGCAGGCGTTTTTCCAACATCTAAAAGCATGAGTATATGATATGAATGTTGTATTTTCACTACATACCTTTATTTTTGTTGTGACATTTGCTGTTAGGGAAAATTAAGCCTACTCTGCTCTTCCTCCAATTTTTTTTCCACGTGGGGGAAGAGCAGACCACGTTGATGAGGAAAGTGCGGTACTCTGCTCTTTCCCCTTGTTATTGCAGAGGGGTAAGAGCAGAGTTTCAGTCTGTTTACTCCGCACTTCCCCCAAGTAAATCATTAAATTTCTTTCCTCCCCAGGACTACCAAGGATGCCGAGGAAATACAACAGGAAGTCGAGCAGGGCTCAAAAGTACTCTGCAGCCGACCTTGCAACTGCAGTACAAGAAGTTAACGCAAAAAGACTCACTGTCTATCGAGCCGCAAAGGTATATAGTATACCATATAATACCCTCAACGACCGTGTGAAAGGAAGAAGAGGAAGAATTTCAACAACCATGGGTCGTCCCAATGCTCTTCCCCTCAATGTGGAAAAAGAAATCGCAGAAGGGCTTCATGAAATGGAAAAAAACGGAGTAGGGTTGTCGAGGAAAGATGTGCTTGCTCTTGTGGGGGAGTACATACAAGCAAATGGCGTACAAACGCGATTTCGAAATGGATGCCCCCAAAATGATTGGTGGTTAACCTTTAAAAATCGTCATGGATTAAATATAAAAAAACCACAAGGTGTAGAATTTGCTCGAGTGAAGGCTGTTGATCCATTTCCAATTAATGAACACTTCGACCGAGTTTCTGCAGTCATCATGACTTTGGGACTTGAGGACAAGCCTCATCTTATTTTCAACCTGGACGAGACTGGCTTTTCTAGAGATCCATCTAAAACTAAAATAGTTGGAAAGATTGGGTATCCTGCCACTCGTACTATCAGTTCTCCAGGGAGAGATAACGTTACTGTTTTGCTTGGGGTGTCTGCTGATGGAGGAAAACTTCCTCCCCTTGTAATTTTCAAGGGGAAACATGTTTGGGACAATTGGCTCCCCAGTCGAGAAGAAATTTACCCAGGTTCTTCATTTGCCGCCACGCAAAATGGATGGATTGATACTGCCAGTTTTGAAGCCTATTTCACGAAAACGTTGATACCATGGCTCAACAATGAAAGGCCAGCTCTTGTAATTTGCGATGGTCACAAATCCCACGTATCTCTTCGGGTTAGACAAATTGCAAGAGAAAATAACATCACAATTTTAGTATTGCCGGCACATACATCTCATATTCTCCAACCACTTGACTTGAGTGTAATGAAGTCACTCAAAAATGCATGGGACGGAAAATTGGAGAAGTGGCAAAAGCGTCACTTTGGCCAAATGTTGAAGAAGAAAATATTTGTCAGAATGATCTCTGAAATTTGGACAGATTTGAGGTCTGAAGTTATCAAATCGGGCTTTGCAAAAGGTGGCATTTTCCCCTTCAATAGGGGTGTTATCTCAGAGGATATGTATGACCCAGCTGCACTTCGTCGATATAAAGAAGCACACCCAGAAGTTTATGGTTCCGTTCCCGAAGCGTCCTCAAACTCACGTTCCACTACTTCTACCCCAGAGAGCAATCAGGATTTTGAGGCAGTCGCTGAACCAGTTCATTCATTGACTAATGATTTCCTCCTCGACTTGGATGGATCTTCAGGAAATGATGGGATCTTGCCTGTCGAGCCTTGTCCTGCTACCTCCACTTCGGAAAAAAAAACATTCCAGGAGTTGCTGTTGGAGACGCTGAAAGGTCAACGACCAGAGGAGACCAACCAGAAGAAAAGAAGAGTGGCTACCGGGAACGTGGGAGTTATAACTTGTGACGAATTTTTCAATCAACTGGTCCAACAGCAGGCAGAAAAAGAAGAACAGGAGAGACTAAAAGCAGCAAAGAAAAGTGAGAGAGAAATGAAGAGGAAAAAACCAAAACCTTCGAAGAAGCCAGCTAAGAAAAAAAAGGCGAGACGTATCAATGAAGATGTATCAAGTTCAGATACTGAGGCTGATATGAGCCTCAGAGACTCTGACAGTGATGAGAATTTTGAAGATTACAGAGCAAAAATCATAGAGGAAGCAGAAGAGGACAACAGCGAAGAATTTGGAGAAGAACTGATTGACTACAATGAAATTCCGATGTTACAGGATGATGACAATGAAGACGAAGTTGAGGTGACTGAGGATAATGAAGAGAGTGGAAGAGGAAGAAACATCGATATACGCACCCTGGACTGGATTTTGGTTCGATTTTTGGGGAAAAAGTCTGTAAAACATTTCGTCGGCCAGATCCAGCAGTTTGAAAACGGAGAACCTATTGTTAAATATGTGAAGAAACTTGGCGTGTCAAAAGAAAATCCCAAGTTCATTTTTCCCGACAAGGTTGATCAAAGCTCAGTTGCTAAAGATGATATTATGTGCAGCTTACCCCTTCCTAAGGTGGGGCGAAGAGGTGCAATGCAATTCGATTTCGATTTTAAACCCTTTAATATGCAGTAGGCTTTGCAATGAAGCAAGCTTGCAGATGACGATTGTGATTTGTATTCAAGTACTTACCTGTGATGTAATTTTAAATAGAGTACCGGCTAAGATAACTTGTGGTTTCCTATTTGTAAGTAAGACTTACGAACATTTTAATGATTCTAGTTACCCTCTTTTCTAATCCTTATTATTAAGTCCTGTTCAATGCGAGACTGTGCAAGAGATCTCATTTTTAGTCAAGCATATTTTTGCGGCGTCCTACTTTAATGAAAAAGTATTTACTTACTTTGTATTAATGATTCGGTATGTACCATTCTTAGTCAAAAGCAAGACTGAATGCTAAAAACGTACCTATCTTCTTGTGGCTGTAAGGTAGACTGTTATTACTTATTTTTAAATGTTTATTTTGCTGATTTTCAAGTTTAATGTTGATCGAGTTTCATACTGAAGCTTCATTTCTAAATACCAAGCAATTCTGATATTGTTTCTTAGTTTTAATTTTGGTACTCATGGCTCTTAGTTTGATTAAAAAAAAGAAAAAGAAAAAAAAGAGATACCTCTTGACTGAATTATTTCTCCCGAAAAAAGTGTTTTCCAACAAAGAGGTGACTTACTTACTTAGATATTTCAAGAAAATAAGGCTTTAAGTTTTTTTTTTTTTCATTTGCAGTTCTCACAAAGTTTCTCCTGAACACACGTTTCGAAAAATGAAAAAGTGCATAACTTGTTCAATTTTCAACCGATTTCAAATTTTCTAAAATAAATATGAAGCTAAAGATTGCACTATCAACGCACTTACACCAGCCAGTAGCTAACTCAACTAGTGAGTGAAAGACGGCCATACTCCGCACTTACCCCATTTTGCGGGGTAAGTGCGTTACAAGCTCAAAACATTTTTGGCGTTTCCTGAAAATTTCAATTTTTGAGTAAACGTGAAAAGTCGCAAATATTCTGAAAGAGGATGTTCTGAGGAATGCTCAGAAAAAAAATCGTAACTCTAACTGCAAATCAAATTCAGCAGACGAATTCAAAAGTCGAACTAATGAAATTTTACTCCGCTGTTACCCCGATTGACCTTACTACATTCCTTCTATAGAATAATGACAAAAACAGTTTTAATGCAGTGAATTCCAGCAATAGACATTGTGGTGAAAACCACCCCCTCTTTTCAACAGCCCGTTTCAGGGCTACCAAAAAGAGGTAGACACAACACAAAAATATTTATAAGACGTCGAGTTACAACTCCGTCAAACAAAATATTTCACCAGAGAGAAAATACGAATTTCTCTCTCAAAAGTGAAATATTAACAAATAACATACAAGGCGACCACCCTAAACACTTACTGGGCGAGAGAGACGCGACAAGTATCTCGAAACAAGTCGCCTTGAATGAGAAAACTCAAACAGACAATCAAATGTCCTCTAAAACTAACAAGGACAGTTCTAGCAAGCCTACTCGCCAATCAGAAACAATGATTGCACGAGAGACAATAGGCGAACCAACCAGGAGGCGGCAAGCAACCACCTCTGGTCCAGCAGCCACCCCGGGGACCCCGTCTCAGCAACGGACGCAGGGAAGACACCCCCGGGGATCCCGTCTAAACAACGGACGCAGGGAAGCCACCCGAGGACCCCGTCTAAACAATGGACGCAGGGAAGCCACCTCAAGGTCCCTGTCCCCGCAATGGACGCACGGAAGCCACCTCCGGGGACCCCGTCGCAGCGACGGACGCGGGGAAGCCACCCCCGAAGGACCAACTCAGCTATCATACTCGCAGATTCTGAGAAAACAATGTGCGAGCCAAGAGGAAAACACAGGTGAACTAATGAAATTAAGCGGACCAATCAGGGGGCGGCAGGAGGCGGCCACCTCCCTATAATTACCCCGCTCGGAGCCCTCCGAAATTCATTCCACTCACCGCTCTCGACGACTACACTCTACAGTACGAAGATTCTACACGCTCTACGCTGACGACCCTTCTGCTCACGAGTTCCTCTCAGAACGGCTTTCTACTGCTTTCTACAAGGCATATCTTCTCTCCTCACAGATCTCGCATTGGCATCTACGAGTCCAGTGATTATTTATCCTGCTCATTGCCCAACGTAGTTCTTCTGTCAGGACGCCACCCGGTACATCTATTGATATTCTCATTAGATCGTACGCCCGCTGGGACGTTCCGAGACGTGTCGCCCGGGTTTCGTAGCACTAAGCTCGTCACCGACCGCTGGGGCAGGCCGATAAATTACTCAGCTCATCCGCTCTAATTTATCGTCCAAGGAAGCCTTTTTCAAGGCTACAAGGTAGGACCCTGACATCCGAGCAAAGGAAAGAAGCTCTGTCAAGCGAGTCCACCTTCCAAATCCTACATCCTATACGGAGAGGTATTGAAAACGAGTTAACAAACTCGGGTACATCGATGGAGCGCCGCCCGTCCTACTTCCTCATGCAAGAGGAAGCAGAACACGGCGCGGCCGGGAGCCCTAGCCCGTGCAGCGCTCCCTACCCGCTACTCGACTCGTCCGCTGTTCCTAGCGACGGACCAAGGCTCGATTCTCGCAAAGAGATCGCCTTACTACCTAACGTATTCATGAAGGAAACGTTAGGTCAAGCCTCACACACACAAAAGTTCGAGGATACCTTTCAGACCCGCTCTGAAGTCAATCATCATGATTCGACAAAGATATCTGAATATCCACGATATTCTACGCAAGGCTACCCGGCCGATCCGAGTGTCAAACACACTCCCAACTTGCTTAAAACAAAGGATACTTTTCAGTACCTCAACCAAGCCCAGTATATTCCTCCTACAGATATAAATCTTAGGCCGGAATATTACACAACGGCTCAGCACCAAACAGATCGAACCCAGCACCCACTAAGCGAGCCCAGTGCTCCACGCGGCTGCTACACGAACTATCCTCAAGTTCCTCCCGCCAAGCAAGCTGACCTTGGCGATTTCGCTCACATTCCTTACAGAAATACCACAGGGACTAACCCGCATAACCAGAATATAAATGTCCCACTTGGTCTACCTACATCAAGTCAAACATATATATATCCACTACAAATGGTGACCCCGACGTGACCCCGACCAATGGTTGGTAAGATTTCGAGCCGTGTTTGTCTGTAATTTCCTGCTCCAGTGCCGCTCCGATGTGTGTATCGGATGCATCGCAAACTATTCTCCACTCTGCTGTAGGGTGGGGATGAGCAATATTGTGCAATGTAGCTTTTATCATTGCGTGTTTTAAGCTGTTGAAAGCTTTTTCTCTCTCTGATGTCCATTCGATAGGGGTTTTGTCATTTTTTTGTTTGATTGAATGGAGTCATACAGAGATTTGGTGTAACCTAGACTTAGGACACCCAAGACCTTATATTCCAAACGAAATAAGGCACGAAATAATCAGCCAAATTCACAATTTGGGACACCCAGGCATACACTCTACAGTGTATAAAGTAAAACAGAGATATTTTTGGCACGGCCTTCGTGCGGATGTCTCCAACTGGGTCCGAGCATGCGAGACTTGCCAACGAGCAAAAATCACTCGCTCCGTGAAGCTCCCTTACTCCGAATTTGAAACGGCTACCAAATTCTCCCATGTACACGTTGACATTACCGGACCTTTACCTTTAGCTAAAGGAGGGAAACGTTACATCCTAATGATGGTCGATAGAGCAACGGGTTGGCTAGAGGCAGTCCCTCTTAACAATATCGAAACGTCCACGATCACAAACGCCTTTATCAATATTTGGGTAGCCTCAAAAGGCGTACCTAAATACATCACAAGTGACCAGGGCACACAATTCGAATCAGACCTATTTCATTCCATTATGGAACGTCTCGGAGTAAAACATACTCACACGTTACCATACAAACCGTCAACAAACGGAATGGTAGAACGCAGAAATAGATCCTTGAAAGAGGCTCTCAAAGCACAGGACGAACATTGGCTCGACGCCCTTCCAAAAGTACTACTCGCCATGCGTACGGCAGTAGACCCAGCAACGGAAACTACACCCTTCCAAAAAGTTTACGGAATTGACGTACCGCTCCCAGGCGACATATTCGTAACTTCTACGAACCTTTCCGAGCCTCTCTTCTTCCGACCTACGCATATCAGACATAATAATACGAAATATGCCGTCAACATGCCCAAAAATTTAGATACATGTACACATGTCTATATCAGAGTGCCCACACAGCTCTCCTCTTTGCAATGTCCTTACACGGGACCATTCAAAGTTGTTAAAAGAGATAAGTTTTCGGTTACAGTACAAATTGGCGAACACACAAAAAAAGTTCCCAAACAGCAAATCAAACCAGCTTACACTCTAAACACAGACGAAGCTGTGTCACTAAGCACAAATCAGAAAAAAAATAAGGAGGAGACTCCCCGAAAATCCGCCAGAAGACGCGTCCCCTCTAACAAATTCGACGAGAGGTGGGTGACTGCGCTCGAAACACCCCAACCGGCGTCGTCGTTAATAACACGACGTCTTGGGGGGGCGCCTGTGGTGAAAACCACCCCCTCTTTTCAACAGCCCGTTTCAGGGCTACCAAAAAGAGGTAGACACAACACAAAAATATTTATAAGACGTCGAGTTATAACTCCGTCAAACAAAATATTTCACCAGAGAGAAAATACGAAATTTTCTCTCAAAAGTGAAATATTAGCAAATAACATACAAGGCGACCTCCCTAAACACTTACTGGGCGAGAGAGACGCAACAAGTATCTCGAAACAAGTCGCCTTGAATGAGAAAACTCAAACAGACAATCAAATGTCCTCTAAAACTAACAAGGACAGTTCTAGCAAGCCTACTCGCCAATCAGAAACAATGATTGCACGAGAGACAATAGGCGAACCAACCAGGAGGCGGCAAGCAACCACCTCTGGTCCAGCAGCCACCCCGGGGACCCCGTCTCAGCAACGGACGCAGGGAAGACACCCCCGGGGATCCCGTCTAAATAACGGACGCAGGGAAGCCACCCGAGGACCCCGTCTAAACAATGGACGCAGGGAAGCCACCTCAAGGTCCCTGTCCCCGCAACGGACGCACGGAAGCCACCTACGGGGACCCCGTCGCAGCGACGGACGCGGGGAAACCACCCCCGAAGGACCAACTCAGCTATCATACTCGCAGATTCTGAGAAAACAATGTGCGAGCCAATAGGAAAACACAGGTGAACTAATGAAATTAAGCGGACCAATCAGGGGGCGGCAGGAGGCGGCCACCTCCCTATAATTACCCCGCTCGGAGCCCTCCGAAATTCATTCCACTCACCGCTCTCGACGACTACACTCTACAGTACGAAGATTCTACACGCTCTACGCTGACGACCCTTCTGCTCACGAGTTCCTCTCAGAACGGCTTTCTACTGCTTTCTACAAGGCATATCTTCTCTCCTCACAGATCTCGCATTGGCATCTACGAGTCCAGTGATTATTTATCCTGCTCATTGCCCAACGTAGTTCTTCTGTCAGGACGCCACCCGGTACATCTATTGATATTCTCATTAGATCGTACGCCCGCTGGGACGTTCCGAGACGTGTCGCCCGGGTTTCGTAGCACTAAGCTCGTCACCGACCGCTGGGGCAGGCCGATAAATTACTCAGCTCATCCGCTCTAATTTATCGTCCAAGGAAGCCTTTTTCAAGGCTACAAGGTAGGACCCTGACATCCGAGCAAAGGAAAGAAGCTCTGTCAAGCGAGTCCACCTTCCAAATCCTACATCCTATACGGAGAGGTATTGAAAACGAGTTAACAAACTCGGGTACATCGATGGAGCGCCGCCCGTCCTACTTCCTCATGCAAGAGGAAGCAGAACACGGCGCGGCCGGGAGCCCTAGCCCGTGCAGCGCTCCCTACCCGCTACTCGACTCGTCCGCTGTTCCCAGCGACGGACAAAGGCTCGATTCTCGCAAAGAGATCGCCTTACTACCTAACGTATTCATGAAGGAAACGTTAGGTCAAGCCTCACACACACAAAAGTTCGAGGATACCTTTCAGACCCGCTCTGAAGTCAATCATCATGATTCGACAAAGATATCTGAATATCCACGATATTCTACGCAAGGCTACCCGGCCGATCCGAGTGTCAAACACACTCCCAACTTGCTTAAAACAAAGGATACTTTTCAGTACCTCAACCAAGCCCAGTATATTCCTCCTACAGATATAAATCTTAGGCCGGAATATTACACAACGGCTCAGCACCAAACAGATCGAACCCAGCACCCACTAAGCGAGCCCAGTGCTCCACGCGGCTGCTACACGAACTATCCTCAAGTTCCTCCCGCCAAGCAAGCTGACCTTGGCGATTTCGCTCACATTCCTTACAGAAATACCACAGGGACTAACCCGCATAACCAGAATATAAATGTCCCACTTGGTCTACCTACATCAAGTCAAACATATATATATCCACTACAAATGGTGACCCCGACGTGACCCCGACCAATGGTTGGTAAGATTTCGAGCCGTGTTTGTCTGTAATTTCCTGCTCCAGTGCCGCTCCGATGTGTGTATCGGATGCATCGCAAACTATTCTCCACTCTGCTGTAGGGTGGGGATGAGCAATATTGTGCAATGTAGCTTTTATCATTGCGTGTTTTAAGCTGTTGAAAGCTTTTTCTCTCTCTGATGTCCATTCGATAGGGGTTTTGTCATTTTTTTGTTTGATTGAATGGAGTCATACAGAGATTTGGTGTAACCTAGACTTAGGACACCCAAGACCTTATATTCCAAACGAAATAAGGCACGAAATAATCAGCCAAATTCACAATTTGGGACACCCAGGCATACACTCTACAGTGTATAAAGTAAAACAGAGATATTTTTGGCACGGCCTTCGTGCGGATGTCTCCAACTGGGTCCGAGCATGCGAGACTTGCCAACGAGCAAAAATCACTCGCTCCGTGAAGCTCCCTTACTCCGAATTTGAAACGGCTACCAAATTCTCCCATGTACACGTTGACATTACCGGACCTTTACCTTTAGCTAAAGGAGGGAAACGTTACATCCTAATGATGGTCGATAGAGCAACGGGTTGGCTAGAGGCAGTCCCTCTTAACAATATCGAAACGTCCACGATCACAAACGCCTTTATCAATATTTGGGTAGCCTCAAAAGGCGTACCTAAATACATCACAAGTGACCAGGGCACACAATTCGAATCAGACCTATTTCATTCCATTATGGAACGTCTCGGAGTAAAACATACTCACACGTTACCATACAAACCGTCAACAAACGGAATGGTAGAACGCAGAAATAGATCCTTGAAAGAGGCTCTCAAAGCACAGGACGAACATTGGCTCGACGCCCTTCCAAAAGTACTACTCGCCATGCGTACGGCAGTAGACCCAGCAACGGAAACTACACCCTTCCAAAAAGTTTACGGAATTGACGTACCGCTCCCAGGCGACATATTCGTAACTTCTACGAACCTTTCCGAGCCTCTCTTCTTCCGACCTACGCATATCAGACATAATAATACGAAATATGCCGTCAACATGCCCAAAAATTTAGATACATGTACACATGTCTATATCAGAGTGCCCACACAGCTCTCCTCTTTGCAATGTCCTTACACGGGACCATTCAAAGTTGTTAAAAGAGATAAGTTTTCGGTTACAGTACAAATTGGCGAACACACAAAAAAAGTTCCCAAACAGCAAATCAAACCAGCTTATACTCTAAACACAGACGAAGCTGTGTCACTAAGCACAAATCAGAAAAAAAATAAGGAGGAGACTCCCCGAAAATCCGCCAGAAGACGCGTCCCCTCTAACAAATTCGACGAGAGGTGGGTGACTGCGCTCGAAACACCCCAACCGGCGTCGTCGTTAATAACACGACGTCTTGGGGGGGCGCCTGTGGTGAAAACCACCCCCTCTTTTCAACAGCCCTTTTCAGGGCTACCAAAAAGAGGTAGACATGGCACACAAATGCTTATAAGACGTCGAGTTATAACTCCGTCAAACAAAATATTTCACCAGAGAGAAAATACGAAATTCTCTCTCAAAAATGAAATATTATCAAATAACATACAAGGCGACCTCCCTAAACACTTACTGGGCGAGAGAGACGCAACAAGTATCTCGAAACAAGTCGCCTTGAATGAGAAAACTCAAACAGACAATCAAATGTCCTCTAAAACTAACAAGGACAGTTCTAGCAAGCCTACTCGCCAATCAGAAACAATGATTGCACGAGAGACAATAGGCGAACCAACCAGGAGGCGGCAAGCAACCACCTCTGGTCCAGCAGCCACCCCGGGGACCCCGTCTCAGCAACGGACGCAGGGAAGACACCCCCGGGGATCCCGTCTAAACAACGGACGCAGGGAAGCCACCCGAGGACCCCGTCTAAACAACGGACGCAGGGAAGCCACCTCAAGGTCCCTGTCCCCGCAACGGACGCACGGAAGCCACCTCCGGGGACCCCGTCGCAGCGACGGACGCGGGGAAGCCACCCCCGAAGGACCAACTCAGCTATCATACTCGCAGATTCTGAGAAAACAATGTGCGAGCCAATAAGAAAACACAGGTGAACTAATGAAATTAAGCGGACCAATCAGGGGGCGGCAGGAGGCGGCCACCTCCCTATAATTACCCCGCTCGGAGCCCTCCGAAATTCATTCCACTCACCGCTCTCGACGACTACACTCTACAGTACGAAGATTCTACACGCTCTACGCTGACGACCCTTCTGCTCACGAGTTCCTCTCAGAACGGCTTTCTACTGCTTTCTACAAGGCATATCTTCTCTCCTCACAGATCTCGCATTGGCATCTACGAGTCCAGTGATTATTTATCCTGCTCATTGCCCAACGTAGTTCTTCTGTCAGGACGCCACCCGGTACATCTATTGATATTCTCATTAGATCGTACGCCCGCTGGGACGTTCCGAGACGTGTCGCCCGGGTTTCGTAGCACTAAGCTCGTCACCGACCGCTGGGGCACGCCGATAAATTACTCAGCTCATCCGCTCTAATTTATCGTCCAAGGAAGCCTTTTTCAAGGCTACAAGGTAGGACCCTGACATCCGAGCAAAGGAAAGAAGCTCTGTCAAGCGGTATTGAAAACGAGTTAACAAACTCGGGTACATCGATGGAGCGCCGCCCGTCCTACTTCCTCATGCAAGAGGAAGCAGAACACGGCGCGGCCGGGAGCTCTAGTCCACGCAGCGCTCCCTACCCGCTACTCGACTCGTCCGCTGTTCCCAGCGACGGACAAAGGCTCGATTCCCGCGAAGAGATCGCCTTACTACCTAACGTATTCATGAAGGAAACGTTAGGTCAAGCCTCACACCCACAAAAGTTCGAGGATACCTTTCAGACCCGCTCTGAAGTCAATCATCATGATTCGACAAAGATTTCTGAATATCCACGATATTCTACGCAAGGCTACCCGGCCGATCCGAGTGTCAAACACACTCCCAACTTGCTTAAAACAAAGGATACTTTTCAGTACCTCAACCAAGCCCAGTATATTCCTCCTACAGATATAAATCTTAGGCCGGAATATTACACAACGGCTCAGCACCAAACAGATCGAACCCAGCACCCACTAAGCGAGCCCAGTGCTCCACGCGGCTGCTACACGAACTATCCTCAAGTTCCTCCCGCCAAGCAAGCTGACCTTGGCGATTTCGCTCACATTCCTTACAGAAATACCACAGGGACTAACCCGCATAACCAGAATATAAATGTCCCACTTGGTCTACCTACACCAAGTCAAACATATATATATCCACTATAGACATGTATGTGCTCACATTTCAGGGAAGTGTCCAATAATCGCTAAAATTCGAAGATATGTAAATGTAGGCAGGTCCTTCTCGCTGGATTTGAGCAGGTTTGGTTTTTAGAGATAAAATATTTATAGGTGAACAATAATTCAAATTTTTGTTATACGTGAAAACTAGCTCAAAAAGTCATGGTGCGCAAACAAAGTTTTCTGTTGAATTTTGATATTAACCCTTACAATGTGGACGATGTCATTGGACGTCTATATCCAAAGAAAGATCCTGGTTCTTTTTAAATGTCCATAAGCTGGAAGAACGGGTTTTGTGGATGGTGAGCATGATTTTTCTTATCTTCAGTAGGTAACCTGTCAACCCACTACAGTTCGTCGTTTTCGGCTGCAGGGATACCTATCAGTGATTAGGCACTTCAGATTGGGGGTCTTTCACCCGGATTTCAGTGTTTTTCTAAGTAGGTAGGTATTAATATTTCTATAGTTTTGGATAAAAACCTACAGTTCCATATATTCACTACACTTGCATTCGTCTTGCTTCTTGAGTCGTGGATTTTATCTTTATTCCTAGGTTAGAGCATGCAGCTCAGGCGAAGGAAGCTGATGAGGACTCAGCCCTTCCAACTTTTGAGTTAGTAACCTTTTCTTTTTTCCTTTCGTTGTGACATGAGGATTATTATCGGGATAAATACCTACTAATTCTGTCATCGTCGTTTTAGATATACCATTACTCAAATAGGCTAGGTTTCCGAATAAATCTTATAACAAATTGCTGATTGGTTGCATGTTTTGTTGTTGGAATGTTTAGGGTTTGAAGTAAGTCATATATAACTAGGTTGATATTTTGTATTGTTCCTATAACAGAGCGATAACCAGACTTATGAAAAAAGTTCCAGATGTGCAACACGATTGTATGAGCGGATTTTCTTAAAAAAATATGATTTTGATGTAAAAAATATGATCATGGTTGTGGTGAAATTATCACCAGACACACAGCTACAACTTCGCCGGTCCTTTTAAGGACCACCAAAAGTCAAGCTAAAAGCTCACTGAGCGAGCCAAGTTATATAAGACGGCGGGCTGCCCCAGAAAAATCGCCCTTGAAAGCGATGCTCATGGCACTTCATACTCATGTGCCTTCTGAAGATCAAAACGCCTTCTACAGGCAACAATCCCTTCAACACGAAGGAACCCAGCTTTCCAACGAGACACACATGTTCTATCAGTACCAACCCACGGGAAGGAACATCGACACTCCCAAGCTGGACAGCTCACCACACCACAGCCAAGGAGCTCACGGCCTCTACGTTCGTCTCAGAATATTCCGCCTCTCGGCTTGACGAAACCAATATCTCTTTCTCAAGAGATTACCAAGATCCCAAGCATACTTTTCAGGATCAACAGGTCTACGTTACAGACACACAAAGCTCGGCCCATCGGCGTACAGGAGACGACTCGCCTCTCCACAGTGAATTGATCAATTCACAAATATACCCTCTACGAGCTCAAGAAAAGGCCCGTCGGCCTACACATATCTCAGAGGCTACACCCCGTCTCAATATTCATTCACAGGGATATCTGAACCCCACTTTCTGTGGACAAGAACCGGGCTATCGCCCGCCAGGATCACCTTACTCAGGGCCTGAAGAGAAAAATGCTAACAGCCTTTTTCAGCACTATGACTAGCGTACAGACATACCTCTAGGTATCTCTACCCCGAGTCAAACATAGATAAATCCACTACAATGGTGACAATGATTTTTGTACCTACAATATGATAGGCAAGTTGTTTAGAAATGAGAGCACTCGAGTACAAAGAAACTGTACCAACTTCATGGCAAAAAAACTCATTCTTAATTATATTTTTTAATTCAAAATAAATTTGGATTTTTCCCTTTTTTGCAGTTTCTATCAACTTTCCAGCAAATATTAATGAAATGAAAGTAGGTACAATTATCTACGTAATTCTGAGTATAGATATTTTAATGATCTAGTTTATCGTTGATAAACTTCTTTTGACCTATTTCTTCGATCGTCAATATCAAAAAAAGTCTACGTGCAAAAAATGTATTTAAGAAAAGTAATCAATGTACCTATAAAAATCTAAGGAAGTATTATAGGTATCTAACTACCTAACTCGATTCATGATGTTCCAATGAGAAAAGAGAGAAGCCAAGTCCTGATGTCCATACCAGTGGAAGTACTTTTAGCGAATTTTCTTAGAAAATAAAGCTATTGCAATGGCTCCAAAAATTTTAAAATAAAAATTTTCTTCATCGAAATCTCTTTTGAGGCATTCTGTAATGATTCCTGGATTTTAACGCTTTTATATATATATATATATATATATATATATATATATATATATATATATATATATATATATATATATGTATGTGTGTGTGTGTGTGTGTGTCATTCCAGACGATAACTCTCGATAGAATTGAGATAAAAACTTCGATCTTTCGCCAAAAAATCAAGCATTTCAAAAGAAAGGATGATTTCGTTGGACAACACTTTGTGAGCACATTAAATTGGTCAAATTTCAAAAAATGTACTAAAAAAAATCACAAAAAATCACAAAAAAAGGCTAAACATCGGTTTTTTTTTTGCAGAATATTACTCAAATAAAGTTTATTAACTATGAAGTTGGTAATTTAAAAATTAAAGCTCAAACCTATGCTCAAAATTGTAATTAAATTTCATTAAAATGTGCTACAAAATCGATAAAAATGTAAAAAATTCTAGAAATCCAATATCTTCGTTTAAATAATAGAATGTTATTTAGAACAAATTTTTCAGCAATAAAATTGACAGTTAACAATTTTGTGCAGTAAATATGACGAATTTGAGCAACAACATTAATAGTTAACATTTATTTTGCAGACAGTAAATTTCAACTTGAGAATTGCTAAGTGATGGGAGGCCGAAAATCATAACGTGAATATCGTAAACGTTAGCGTCTAATAATTAATTCGACGTATTTAATTAGTAATTAATTAATAAGACGTCCAGAATAATTAAAATTGATTTAGGGCCACTTTCACCAACAACATAAACGAGTTTAAGTTAGAAAAGATTAACAAATAATCGAGATTCCAGCTAATCGTCCTTCACCAAATCATTTAAGTTTTATACCTCACCACTTATACTCCACTTAGACAGCATGTACCTAACGTCCTTCAAAATAGCGATAAAACATGCATTTCGTTTCAACGATGAAAAAAATACCAAGTAAATATCCGTTCTTAAATTCGAACAAAATGGACTAAATTGGTGATTATGAGTTCATAAATATGTCTGTTATTTAGGATGTCCAGAATAGATTTAAATCCTAAAACCTCGCGAACAAGTATTAGGGATGCAAATTTTTAATTTGCCAGGGATACTTGCTTTACCAGTCATAATATGACGTATGTTCCAGTTTATATAGGTCGCCCATTTCGGTGTACCTAAATTTCAGGTACCTATTGGAAATTAAACGCAGATTAAAATAGGTCTTAGACCTAAGAACCTGGGTTCGCAAACCTTTCAGAACGTACCTCATTTTGGACCAGAAAGGAGGTTAGAACCTTTCTGACCTTATTTGTGAAATAATAAGTAGCAAGTAGCAATAAAAAAATAATAATACAATAAAAAAAGGGAATCATATTCTCAGATGATTAATCTCTGCATCGAATGTGATTAAAGATCGGTTAGAAACTACATTTTTGGCGATTGCTTAAATTTGGGAGAGTGGGAGGAACAAAATTCACCATTTCTGTCATTTTATAAAAAATCCACAATTATTCACTCAAGCTTTTGTAATGGTTTATTAAAAAAATAGTTGTGAGTAAAATCCAACGAGAACGAAAATTATGATGCTGTCTCCGTTACCTACCTAATGTTGAATAACTAGGCACTTATTCCGTGGTAGGGATTCCTTGTATATGTACCAACTCAATCTGTTATTACTTCTTTGTGTACCACTAGATCGCATACCTACTTCAAGTATCCCTTCAAGCAAGGTTGATCCCAACGATTTGATACTTGTTCTAGTTGTTCTTTTTTTAGCTAACTAGTCTCCGAAAGAATACATTCAAATCTTTTCTTCGGATAGTTTTGAAATACAGTTGTTTTTATATGACTCGCTGTCATCACAAATTGATTCAAGTTTATAACGTGCAGCACCAGCGAAACTTTACACTATCAAGGTAGTGAAGCGGCTATTGAATCCGATTTTCTCATTTATTTTCTTCGGTAAGTTTAAGGTTAGAGTGAATAAATTAACTGAGAATAACTGAAATGGTATTGTTGTTACAGTACTAGTAGTAATCAGCAATGATTGTATTACCCTGCAATACCGTTCGTAATTCGCTTCCTTACAAACTATGCAAATTTTGCCATTAAATTGGTTTTTAACCATTTCTTTTTACACAAATTTCAATACGATTCAACATAATGTACGACAGATAATGTAAGAAAATTCGCTCATACGATCATGCTGCATGAATGGAACTTTTTAAATTACGCTATTCACTGTGTAACTGGATTGAAATGTGTATTATAGAGCTATAACTAGTGTTTGCAATGTAAACTAACAATAAAAGTGCCATCCTAGTGGTTTTTCGCTTAAAATACTAAAAAGTTATGGAAAATACCTGCCATAGTGAATAATATACTGTTGAGATCGTGTACAAAAACAATAATTTACACTTCAAACAAGAATTATCTTAAGGCTTATCTCACACTTGCATTTTTTCCCGCATTTTTAATGCCTAAACGTGAAGAAGAAGAAGAAGAAGTGCTTTTTTCCAAGGTCGACCATTGTGCATCTTGGCGGAGCATTTACATGTTCGAAACACTGTGTATCAGCTCGAATTTCGAATAGATGAAGTGGAAATATTATGATACAATTCATAGAGCAGTTGATACCAAATTCCCTTATTTCAAATAGTACCTAATTTATAATTTCGAAGCCTGGAGGATATAAAAGGTGATCGGAATAATAAATGCTCTTCAATGTGACGATAATTATAATTTGTTATGAAATCTACAGATAATTTAATGCAAAAATTTCCCAAAGTATCGCTGAATGACAAGTTACAATTTTTTTCGAAGTCTCATCAAATTGCCCTTAACTTAAAAATTTTGCCCCAGTCGAAGATTGGGCCGATTCTTTGCATATTATTCAATTTAACATAAATAAATAGGTAATGAAATTAAAAAAAAAAAAGAAAAAAAAAAACATTTGAATTACCAGGGCGTTTTCCCATGGCGCTGAGAGTTGCCATAATGTTAATAGGTACCTACCTATATTTGTACAGTACTTAGCTTTATCTTCCAAAAATCTTTAACAATCATTACGTACTTGACTGAAATGAAATTTGAACATTAGCAAAAATAAAAACAAGGACTCGCGATATCCTAATCATACTATTCATAGAACGAAATTTAAAGGTAGATGGTACTAGCCCGCATAATTTCATACAAATGCCATGACACACAACCGGAGCTTCAACAGCCAACATCTAAATAATCTCCTTTTTTTTCAAAAACATTTTTGAAATGGGCGATTCACTAAAAAATAGATTCTGAGGCGTCCTTCTAGTATAAAGTATAAATACTTATACAGAACCGTCGAAGAATTCAATTCGTTGAATCTCTAAGAACTGTTAAAAGCTATTACCTACATAATCATTTTTCAAGCCGGTAAAATCGTTTGCCATTATTAATCTAAGCATGAAGAGCCACGAGTTGAGAAGAAATGGAACTGAACAAGGAATGCTTCATCAAATCCACATTTCAACACCACGATCATCAGAATTATTTTCAAATAGATTAAGAGATAGGTACAGAAAAAAGACATTTCTTCGAAAGAAGAATTCTAAAACGAAACATTATAAGGAACCATTTGAATAAAGCCAATTTTATCATACAAACGTAAACACAAAAATAGCAAAATTGCAAGAGCTTTTCATTTTTTTAAAGATTTTGTAACTGAAATGGTTTGATATCAATATTCTTCATTTAATAAAGGAGTAATATGAATACACTCAAATCACCTAATCAACAGGAAAAGAAACCTAATAATGAAGACATCAGTTCATTGAAATAACATCTAGGTACCTATTTTGTGTCCAAAAAATAAAACAAGCTTTTAGGATTAAACTGCAATACACAATTGTTAACAATAGGTACAATAATTTGAAAAATCGAAGAAAATAATAAACTAGAAAAATAAATAATATGAAAACTGGTGTATTGTTCGAACAGCTACAAAGAAGGCTGTGAATAGTGTACGCAGACTTAACCAAAGATTCTCGTTCGACCAAACGAAAAGTAATTCAAGACGTTTGCTCTTGGCCATTCGTTTCTTGAGATTTCATCACATATGGAAGATCTGGAGGTGATGACAATGGAGTAATTTCTAATGGTTCAAACTCACCATTATCCATCCTGAAAAAAAATGAATGGTACGACAAGAAATTGAAATGAGAGTGGCGACGGCAAATTTGTCAAAATCATAATAGCAAAATTCAACTGGTTAATAGATACCTACTTGTCCAATTTCGGTGACGATTTTTAATATTCATGAATAACATTGCAAGAATTTTACAGCTTATTGCACAAATGTGATAATGAGGTCATGCCAATGGGAGATTGTCACGAAAAGAAAAGTATACAATAGCACCAGAATGATATTTTCACCTTCCTGTTAAATTTAAAAAAATCAAAAGTTGACAACCCTGATTAGACGCCGAATGAGCTGGACTCAGTCAATCCATCAATTTACTGCGCCAGATCACTACAAATCTACTGTCAAGACAGTTAACGACACATTCAGATTCGGATATTGTATGCATTTCTGTAACCTTGGACTACTGGGGAAGATAATTATAGATTGCAGCACATTATTATGTATAAAATGACGTTCACAGCATCTATTTTAGATAAATTAATAGGAAATAGCACGGATACTAGAGTAGGCGGTACATGTCATCAAGCTTAAAAAACCAGCACACGAAACCCCGCTCTTGACGTGAGTGACCTGATCAGTATTCCCGGGTTTCCAGCATTTTCTGGCCAAGTTTGCAATAATCCATTATGAAAGAAAAAAAAAAATTTCTTAGTAATCTTGGACCTTTCTGGAGTAGTTTTATTAACCCATTAGGGATTTTATTGATCATAGAGCACGAAGGATATTGTGAATTTATGAAATGTTGTATTGGCCTATAGTTAATGTAAGAGGTAATGGATGTAGGATAAATATGATGGATTATTTTGGTACTATTCCTCAATCGGCGCAGTATTTCAAAACGCCAAACTAGCTGTTAAAAAGGAAAAAAAGATTGAATATTTGATTAGAAATTGTTGCATGAGCAAGGATATGAGTCCAAAACAAATTGGAAGAAATGAGCGGTAGAGGAGTTGATAGAAAGCTCAGACGAAAGATAACACATGAGCTACTCGAACCTGCGAGCGTCCGTTACATTTCTCTCATTCTTTCAATGTCGTTCTATGAATAGTTACGGTTCTCACAATCCGATTTTTATACCGTGGAGCCTAAAGCAACAGTGGTTAGTGAGCATTTTATTGCATGAAGTTATCTTTAAAAAATGTTTTAATTAAATATAATGTAAATCTTGAATGTGTAAAAATCAAGGGAAATTGAAAATTCTGGAAGCATGTATCTTGAAGAGAACCTCATGGAACCTTCTGGAATATATTCTACAACCACCCTGAAGTAAATTCCAATCAATTTCCAATACATTGGACACCGTAGCTCATCTTCTTGTTCACTAAAACCCAAAGCGCAATCTCAGTGTCACAGCTTTGAAAAGTCACAGAAAAAGAACGACTCATAGTAGGAGAGTCCGGTTGGTTTCAGAATTGTGACAGAGTTCCCGTCAGAATCCCAGAGAAAGCGCTGCCGTCGCTCCGTTGGAAAACAACGGGCGTCGCACGCCACCTCTCGTGTTCTTGAGAGGCCGAGTTTGGCGTTGGATGGATAATCCAGGTCCTGGAAATCCAATCTACTCCCGGGACATTGCACATTACGTTCCGGGATTGCAATCTTCCTGATCTTTCTTCTTGATGGTTATGTGCTATTAGTAAGGGGATCCTTTTTGGGTCTGTCACACTCTCCTCGGTGGAGCGAGCGTGGTTAGGATTATGGATGGCTAACGCCTAGTGATCCAATCCACTACTTTTGGGGCGTTAATGTTTCAGAAGAAACATGGCCCGGGGTTCCAGAAGGGATTCCCATTATCACCCTTTGGTATATAAATAATTTCATTGGTCTTTGACTTATAATTTATCTTTTATTCCCCTTTTTATATTTTCAATTTCATACCTATGGTATAAATGGCCTTTGCCATTTTTGTTATTATTCTTTATACCCGGGCTTGGTTCCCAATTATTCAAGGGCATTGTTCCCAATTTCCAGGGCTTAGTTCCCAATTCAAGTCCCCAATGTGGGCATATTAATTTATATATCTCTTTTATTTTCCTATAGGTATAAGTCTCCAAAGTTGAGCCACCATTTATTCCCGATTGTTCCAATCTTCGATTGGGGGTTAATTACCTAATGAATACTTCATATGAAGATTCATTGACAATCCATCCTGTTTTAATTTCTCTTTACCCATCCTCAATCGCCAATGCAGCTATTTATTAATGAGCATCAGTTCTCAGCCAGTAAACTATTCCACCTGGTTAACATACTTGCTCTTCAATCAAGTATGTCTTTAAGTGGGAGAGTGTGACAGAGTTCCCGTCAGAATTCCAGAGAAAGCGCTGCCGTCGCTCCGTTGGAATACAACGGGCATCATACGCCACCCCTCGTGTTCTTGAGAGGCTGAGTTCGGCGTTGGATGGGTGATCCAGGTCCTGGAAATCCAATCTACTCCGAACATAGCTCATTAATGCAATTAGTAGGAGTGGTATCTCTCTGACGGGATACTGTCATCCTCCTCTACCTATTTTTCGAGGATTTAGGGCCCCATTGCACCTCTTGGGGGCTACCTAGATCCTTGATAGAATTGAATTCTCAGGACAATATCTAATTTTATTATTTAATAATAATAATAATGATAAAAATATAAAAAAATACTACAAATTTAGTCCTAAGAACTAAATCTTGACAGAACATGGAAAATGTTCCTTGTGTTCCTTGGGAGAACAGGAGAGAATTTAAGTCACTCAGCTGATTAGGAAAGAGCCCATTATTAAAGTCGTCTCCTATCTCCCAGAGAGTCTCCCTATCAAATATCAACTTCCAAGTTTCTTTCCAGTCTAATAGTGGTTGCAATCGTGTTTACAAAATTAACTGAAAAGGATCACCTGTATGTAAACAATTATTCAGACAACCACGCTCACACCTCAGATTGTTGGCCACGCACTGCGCAGTGATTCAAATAGGTAATACGATAAATTTTTGTACGATTATAAATGCCTAAGTTACAGTTCTGTGGCAACGATTTGGTTGTAAGCGATAATCATTAGAAAATAGGAGCGTAACGTACTAAATGACACGTATCGGTAATTTTGTCTCATTTTTGGTAGGGCTATGATGGCAAAAATATGTACCATGTTAATATAGAAAAAAGTATGCGCGCCTAAGGTGTACTGTATTATAATTCAATTTCGCCACTATTAGCAGATAAATATAATTATATGCTGGTTCATGAGATGGAATACTTTTTTCTGCTAATCAAGTTAGTGAATAAACATATAGGTATATAAGCGTTAAACTCGAGGATTCGTTATAGAATGTCTCAAAAAGGATTTCAATGGAGAAATTTTCCGAAAATTTTGATTTTAAAATTGTTGGAGCCATTGCGATGGATTTATTTTCTACAAAAATTCGCTTAAAAAAAGTATTGGTAAGGAGCTTACTCAGCAGTTCGAGAACCTCCTAAAGAATATATTTGCGAACCTTCATATAGAAGATAATCGAAAAACTGATGTTTAGTATCTACACTACATGCAGATAAATCGGTACATGGATAAGTCTTATCCCCCCCTGTGAAATATGTGTTTTGTGTCTCAAGTTGAAAATCTCCCAATTAAATTAGCTCAGTCAGCTGATCAGAAAAGACCCAATCAATTCAATCGTCTCTTAGTGTCCCAGAGAGTCTCCATATCTAATTTCAAAACGGAAGTTAGTGAAAAACGTTGTCTATTTCCACGAAAAATAAAGAGTTACAATGTTAAATCGATTTCGACGTTTAGGCCATCATCAGTAACAAACAATAACTGAAGAAACATTAGAAAGGACACAGCTTATATAGTGGCAGGTGAAGGGAGATCGAATCCCATTGGTCGAGAGAAAGGAAAGGGGGCAGGAGGTACAACCAATTAAGTGCATACAAAGTGAAGGGGGATTATAGTTAATCAGATGAAGTGAAAGGGGGAATTAACATGATTTTAACAATGTGAAGGGATAATTCCAAGCTTCATAGAAATGGGCCTATCAATGGTGAAATATGTTGAGGTATATCCTCATTTAAACATTTACCAGACCTATCACTTTTGATAATTTCGAATTTTTCAAGTACATTCAACATACCTCCCTTTGGGCAAAAATGAAGAAATTCTACAAACTGTCTATCTGTCAAATCAAAATTGTAACTATGATTGGATTCCTCAAGATGTTTCGCAAATGTAGACTTACCCTTATTTTCCCTGAAATCCTCCTGATGCTCGTCTATTCTTTCCCTAAATTTCCTACCAGTCTGACCGCAATATTCGTAGCCACAAGAACATTTCAATTTATAAATCCCACTTTTATCATGAACACTGATTTTGTCCTTAACGGATCCTAGTAATGCTTTAAGACTATTTTTAGTTTTAAAACCTACTTTATAACCTCTCGATGATAGAATTTTGCCTATTTTATCAGAAATTTTCCCATAATAAGGTAAACTTATCCATTGTTTTTCTTCTAAAGTTACATCTTCCCGAGCCAGATTGGAAACTTTTTCCCCACTCTTTTTCCTAAGAACCTTATCCCATATGGTATCAACAAGATCTCCTCCATATCCGTTACTAGCCGCTATGCTTTTGATAATGAATTTTTCTTTTGATACATTTCGTTCACTCATTGGAACAGATAGTGCTCGGTTGATCATACTATGGAAGGCTGCATGCTTATGGACTAAAGGGTGATTTGAAGTACTATGGATCGTTATATCGCTATATGTATCTTTTCTATAAATTGAAAAATCATGCTTCTCATTTACGAAAGAGATGGACAGATCAAGAAAATTTAGTTTATTCCCGCCGAATTCGAGGGCGAATTTGATATGGGGATCTAATTTATTGATTTTTTCGTGAAAAGAATTTAGTTGTCTTTCTGTGCCCTTCCATAGAATGATGATGTCATCGACATATCTATACCAATAGAGAAGATTATTTGTGTTAAAAGTTGTAAATATTTGTTGCTCAAGATAATCCATCCTAACATTGTAACTCTTTATTTTTCGTGGAAATAGACAAAGTTTTTCACTAACTTCCGTTTTGAAATGGGTTTCCACAACTTCGTCGCGAGTGATTTAGTTCGTATCTAATTTCAACTTCCTAGGATCAGTAGGAGAGAATTTAGCTTACTCAACTGATTATGAATGAGCCAATCATTTCAATCGTCTCCTAATGTCCCAGGAATAAAATCCCAACTTCCTAGGATGTACAGGAGAGAATTATGTTCACTCAGCTGATTGGGAAAGATCTAATAATTTCAATCGTTTCGTAGTGTCCCAGAGAGTCTCCCTATCAAATCTTAACTTTCTAGGATGAACAGGAGACAATTTAGCTCACTCAGCTGAGTAAGAAAGAGCCAATCATTTCAATCGTCTCCTAATATCCCAGGGAGTCTCCCTATCAAATCTCAACTTCCTAGGATGAATAGGAGAGATTTTAGCTCTCGGCTGATTAGGAAAGAGCGAAGTGACCCAGAGAGTATTCCTATCAAACTTTCAATTCAATTTCCTAGGTAACAAGCAGGCGAGAATTTACCTCACTCAGCTGAGTAGGAATGAGCCAGTCATTTAAATCGTCTCGTAATTTCAGCTTCAGAGATTAAATACGATAGAAATCATCAGCTTTAGGAGCCCATCAGCTGATCAGAGGTCTATGCATCGTCTAGAACCTACTGCTAACAAGTACCTACTACTCAATAGTATACCTTCACTGTAGTGTCTTCTTTTCACATTATTAGTTCATTATGGTTACTTAGCAACATTAGTTTACAACTTAGTCTAATAAATCAGCTTTCCTTGTTACTAGGGATGGGTATCGTTACAAAAGTATCGATAAAGGGTATCGATACTGTATCGAGATGCAAGTACCGATATACCAAATATTGCTTGAGCAAAGTATCGATATTTATAAATATCGAGTATCAATACCACATCCACAATGTTGCTTAAGAATAAGTTTTTCCGAACAAAAAAATTTTCATACCGGAGTTTGAATTATTTAACTTAATGGATGGAGGTCATTGTAAAATAAAGTTCATGGTAAAAGATTTGTTATCTGGGAAAAATTATATTATTTTCATATATTTAAAATTACTGTATTGAAAAATCATGTAAGAAAATGTATTTACTCGAATAGATAAAATCACGTTACGATAAAATAGTTACAGGGATGGAAACGTTAGAGCAAATATACTTGAATTTACCCCAACTCATCATCTCCACTTTCCAAAAATATGAGTTTGGAAACCAATTTTCCTCCAAGTCGATTCCTTGCCGGAGTAACTGTGGCTTCATAAATGGCTAATCACTGATTTGCGAGTAGTTGACAAAGTCAACCAAAGAAAAATTGAATTAAGTTTGTTAAAGTTGTTGAGGGAAAAATTCCCGATATTTCAAAATATCGGAATGCAAGTATCGATACTCAATAATATCGGAGGGCACAGTATCGTTACAAAAATATCGATACCCATCCCTACTTGTTACTACAATGGCTTAGGTATCATGAGATGTTGTGATAAAATGAGAGCACTCTAAAAAGCGGCGAACGATTTTCCTACAATGAAAACTAAGGGAGTTATACACTTCGCTAGTAACGCATTGGTCGATCGTGAAAATCAATAGAAATAGAAAAAGCGTTGCATTTTATAATACAAATTTTCGCACTCACGTAGATCTGGGGGGAAAAAAAAGTACCTATCTCTCCAAAATTAATTCACCACTTTTATTGTACGTTTTTTGACCATCCTGGAAAACTTTGGTTCGTGTCTGTCTGCCAGTGTTTCAAAATCCTTGTAGCAAGCCTAATTTGTTGTCATCCGATTTTGATGAAATTTTCAGGGAATGTGCTGGTTAGGCTGCAGATGGTACCCTTTCAGTTTCATTGTTCTGAAACAAATACTTCACTCTGCGCTTGAGCAAATGTAAATTCTCCTTTCCTAATTGGTTGATTTTGACGTTTTACGCTACCTCTTGATTTACTAGTTCCTACAACCATAGGTAACCGATTCTTTACTCTTTAAGGATTATTTAAAACATTTCAGTGACCTCAACAACATGTTACGGATAAAGATGCTATGTGCCACACCTAATTCGGCAGATGTTTTAGCGAATTTTCGTAAAAAATAAAGCTATTTCAATGGCACAAAAATTGAAATGAAAATTGTTGAACATCTTCTTCATTGAAGTCCGTCTAGTGGTAGGACAGAGGATCGCTAATTCGCCACCCCCTTCCTGGTGCGGCATTACACGTCCCGTTCACAGGGGAAAAAAGGTGGGGTTCCATCAAAACGAGCCTGAGTTCATCCGAAGGAGCACTACATCTTCATTTTCAAATTTTCTGTTCTCTTGATTTTAAAATTGCATTACGTACCTCATTGTGGTATTTATAATTTCAAGGACAATGATCGTTCCAAGTGTTTCCATTTTTATATGGAAGTCATTCAATCATTGATACAACGACTGTTTCAGTTCAAACTTCTTAACTAGAGTCATTGACAATCCATCCAATTTTATATATACATCATTTCCAATCATCAATGCTTCTAATAAATAAAAATCCTTCTAAATACTTTCTAACGTCCTTTAAAAAGAAAGCTCTGGATTTATATAACAACAGTTGACATACCTGATAGCAAGTCCAACAGTTGCTGGACACTGTGCTTTAGCAACGATTGATGTCAAGCCGTACTCTGCCAATGATTTATCATCTTCCATTAGGATGTTATCCTTATTGAACAGCTGTTGGTTTTCTGGGGGTACTTTCAAAATGCCTGGAAGAATTAAATAGAATCAATTATGCAACCCTACAATGGTAACTATTGGTTTCTTGTAAGTAACCACTCATAAGGTTCATAATTATAGTGTATACAATCATACTCATATAAAAATATACATCGGATTGGATCAGTACAAAAAATATACAGCATTCCGGGAGTCTAATGCCAACCAAATTTCAAGCCAATAGCTCCAAAACTGCGGGCTGTGAGCGAAAAATGCAGGCCTTGTCTTGGTAGAGACTCACTCGTTTGTCCATTATTGGTATTGTCTGAAAATGTCTGCCACAGAAGCTACTGTAGCTGTTACTCTCTCCTCTCCACAAAACTGAATGGATCGCAGAGCTAAGGAATGTTATGTTCAAGGAAAACTCTCACAGTCGAAGAGGTTTGACTAAATCGGCCTCATAGCTCAACACAGTGGAGTGTTGCAATTGAAGAGAAATTTCTCCTTAGTAAGAAGGGACACGAGTTCAAATTCCATACGAGGTATCAAACATTTTTGGGCAGTAACAGGAATAGATTTCCAAATACGAATGATTTTGTAAACTCACATAAATAATAAAAATCTTGGATTTAGCTTGTAATAAGTAACAATTCAACATAAACCTTAAACCCTTAGCCCCCTCCCGTTAAAAAACCTACTCGCGCGGCGTTTTGTCTTTTTTGCACGTAATCGACAGTGATCGCATCGCTCTGCTTCGCTCCAAATCGTGGGCAGTGTGAATCCACTCTAAAGCCGATTTCACATGGAGCGGTATGACCGGAGACGGAAAGACGGAACGCAATGTGATTGGCTGTTGGGACAACAGTTGAGGATGGTGGCTGCCATGTTGCCGGAATGGGCGGTCGGCGGTAGAAATTTGTATACCGTTTCTGCGTTCCGTCGAGCGTTGCGCAAGCTCATTGGACAGGAATGTTGATAACCGCAAGTAGAGGTTTCAGATCAGAGAGGGTTTCCGAAGGAAGGATATGATTCCGTTTAGCGAGGGCTTCATGTGAACACCCTGCCGCATTCCTCCGCCCCCTCCACTGGGTTTTCCGGCCTTCCGTATTTCCGGTTGTTACGCTCGTACTGCTCCATGTGAAACCGGCTTAAGGGTGTTCCCACTCCGAGCAGAGGGGAGCGATCGTGAGAGATTGCGCGCGAGTTGTCTTATGCAATCGCATAATCGCAAGCTTAGTTGCGATTGGAAGCGACTTCGCGCTGCTCTATTGGTTTTTTTGTTTTAAATTCTTCTGTTTTTGGATAAAATATGGACATTGAAAAATTAATACGTGGCGTTCGTCAACGTCCAGCACTGTGGGATCAGAAGAACAAATCTACCACAATAGGGGAATTGTCCGCCGCTCCTGGAATGAAGTAGCTGCAGAATGTGAATTTAAAGGTAAAGAATTCAGCATTAATTTAAGTGTTTATGTATTCAGCATGTATGAATATATAGTGACAAGTTTTAGATAGTAGTGATTACTATCACAATACCTACATAGTCATCTCAACATGGTAGGTAATTAGAAAGTTTCAAGTAATATTAATTAATAAGTACAGTCGATTATTAATGAAGTAGGTTTTAAATGCCTCTCGCTCATTCTTGGAGCACTGCTGTTTGATCGGTCATTTTAACGGGGTTGAATTGGAGGGACATCACGGCGGGACAACGAACACTCGACTGGCCAACTCGCCTGTAATCGCTAGCAATATGAACACCGCATCGCATCGCTTGGAAATTCGCGCCTCCTTTCGCTTCGCATAGCATCGCATCGCTTCGCGAGCAGTGTGAATCTCGCCTTACTCTTTAAAAATCTCTTAGCCCCCTAAAAACCCTGACCAGCCAACGTCGTTAATCCCGTCAAGACTGCTCCTTGCTCAAACTCTGTCAGCGTACTATCAAACCTATCGCCACCTTATAGCACTTAGCACTTGACGCAACCAATGCTCAATATCTGTGTTCACAGCGGTCTTGATTTGCTGCAACCCGAGACCGTTGCCGAACTCACCGCTAGTAATTTCTTCCCATGTGAACTCAACTCAGCATTAATAAATGTACGTATTACAATCAACCGTACAATATTACAGATACAAACATGTCCCATACAAACGTTTTGAACGACCCGAAACCTTCGCATTAAATAATATTATTTTGATAATGTACCCAAGTTGATGAAATGTAGAATCAATAAGACTCAAGGCAAGAACAGATAGGTATGTACCTACACTAACCAACACAACTTTGTTTCAATGTTTACCTTCAATTATTTTTTTCAGCTCGAATACAGACGTATTATCCTTACAATCAGTAAAGATGCTAAGCTTTTTTCTCCTCACCATCAAGAAAACATCCTAAAACAAACAAAAAATATGATTAGCCAACAGTTTCGATCACAAAGGGCTTCTTTGGCATTTTTCAAAACGCCCTTGAAGAAGTAAATGCTCTCATTCCTTACAAATATGCAATTTAAATTTGAACGATAAGGACTACTCACCATTATATAGCTATTAAATTCCCAGTAGGAAATAGTTCAAAAGATAAAACTGTAAATTTATCCCGATTATTGTAGCGATAAAACTAAAACTTTGTAACCCAAATGCGAACCTCACTCGCAAGATGGCCGACTGCCAAAATTATGAAAGACCCACTCTGTATTGAATCAACAGCAACTCTCTTGTTTTATCCTAATCATGTTCATGGATGACAGTGATTCCTTCCAAAATTCTCTTCTTTCACGATCCTGATGTGCAAATGTTCGTGGCGCTCCAAGAGACAAAAGTCGATCCAAAAAGCAATAACTCATTGAGATGTGCTTAGTCTGCATATGGGTTTCAAAAGTCCCTGGATCAATGCCTATCCATTAAAAAGATTTTTCCAAGCTTGTGCTATCAAATTTCAAAAGAAGTACTGTCTCATTGGAAATTAAAAAAGTACCAACATTCGTAACTGTAGTAATAAAGTACAAAAATAAATATATTATAGGTAGGTACTTAGTATAGGTATATTATAGGAATGATTACCCTTGCCCTACTCCCTGGATCCACGAAGAAGTGCTCAGGGTATTCGCCAAGTGATATTTTCTGATCTTGAGCTTGCTTGGGAGGTTTGACTTCATTCACTTTTGTTTTAGACATCACTTCTGTTTAGTACTATTTATTAGACTCCCCAATGAGAGGGGAAACAACTCAATAAACTTAAAAAATCCCGAAAACAATCTCTGGAAACAACCCTACCACTTATCCTGGAACAGCTACTTATAAACTTTTTTTAAAACATTGAAAACACCTGCTAATTCTATGACTTCATCCGAGGGTGACTTTTGCAATGAAAAGTAACTAGTAGGTGAAGCCGAAAAGTAAATTTGATACTTCTTCCGAATTTGCTTGGAAAAAAAAGTTTTAATAGTGTTGGTTGACCATAAGTACAAATTTGTGTAACTTTGTGTGTCCACGTTTCTGTGAATATAAAAAAAAAAAAAAAAAAATAATTAAAAAAAAAAAAAAAAAATTGAATGTATAATGGTTCCAAAAATTGTAAAAATAAATTTTATTTGTCGAAATCCATTTTAGAGTATTCAGAAATTAATCAGGGGATATTTCTTGTATAGTTTTAACACAGTGGAATTATTTTTAGACATTATTTTAGAAGAAACTATTGCTTCGGATGACAATATTTATAATTTTATAATTGACAATTTATAATGACAATTTATGAGAGAAACTGTTATGAATTGTGGAGTGGACGTGTTGACACTCCCCTTCACTCGACGATCCGACTGCTCCACAGAGTAGAGTACGGAGGTGGACAGGCTGCAGAGACTGTTGGAGGGCGCACCCTTATAGAGCGGACAGGGTTAATTTTTGGCAATCGAAAAGACAATAGAGCGGAACGTATAACAAGGGGGTGATAAGAGAATGAAGAGAGAGCACACATGATAGAAGACTACAGTAGGTGACCCCTCAGCCTCACGGCTACAGAGAGAACCCAGATTTAACAAACCAACAACAGAATCACCACCAATCGCGCATCCGTTGACTGCCAGATTCAATTTGAGTTATAAGTAAATATTTATTGTCCATTAGTTTACTAATCTGCAAACTATCCTCGCACTAGGATTTCCAATGGCAAGTTTATTAGAATCAAATGTTGAAAACCAGGGCTCGAAAATTGAGTGTCCCGACGACGAAAGAATGAAAGCAAGGGCTTTCCTTCGAGAGCGGTTTCTACGCGCCACCTCTGGCCTAGTCGGTAAGATCCAAAGCAATGCTAGGGGAAATCTGCTGAATGAATCTTCTTTTTAGACAGGGGTTAAAAAGCCGTCATAGTTCAAATAGGTGATAAGATGGTACCTACTATATAGTTACCACTTGAAGAAGTAAGAAAAATATGCATACTTACTTACAATTCAAGCACTGAAATAATGTTCTCGATCTTTTTTCAGTACAAGGTTGTATTTTATCATTGTTTCATCATTATATACTTATTTAATTACCTTTATCTATCAAAGTTAACACTGATTCTGTCGAGGTATTTCGCTGAATCTAATCGCAGTGAACTCCGTTATGAAAATACTGTATATTCTTCAAATTCCAGTAAGATTTTCTCATAAATTAGTCCATTTGATGTGACCCAGTTAGGGGTTAATGAGCGCGTCAGTTACTCCGCTCAGATTCAGCACACAGGCAGAGGAAAGATGCTGTAACGGGCTAAAAATATTTGATACCTCGACAGGAGTTCGAACTCGGGTCGTCACAACTATGGGAAATTTCCCCGCAGGGTAAAGGTGGATTCACACTCGCGGTGACGGGAACGTCAGATCACAGTCAGGTCAGAGTCACGTCAACGGGCCAGCCACCCATTCACACAGCCAAGTCAGATCACGTCAGGTCAGGTCAGTCTTCCCCGCGCAGTTTCGCGATGTCCGAGAGGATAAAAAATTTGTATAAAATAGCTTTGCTACTCGAGGAAGAAGATGAAACTAGACCCCGAACGGAGAATTCACTGATACGATCATACCGTCAGCGGCGTCGCTAGAGAAAAATAATAAGGGGGGAAGTATCATGAAATTCTCAACTGAACCAAAACTTTTCCTAACTCCAATAGGATGTATAGTATCACTTATAAATTATACCTCTTACCTACAGGCAACATGTATTGCATATAATATATGTACCCACTAAATACACGTAACACTAACAAAATGACCTTTTTCAAGTGAGTTTTTATATGAAAATTTGATAACATACCTATCGTTTGCAGTAATACCACAATATTCGATTTTGATTACAATAAATATTGTCACTATTTGAAACTTAAAGAATGTGTAAATGACCAGGATAACTCTTCCAGATATTTTTAAAAGCACAAAGCGATTTGCTGATTAGTAAATCAGATATATATTTATATTTTTTGAATTGAAACAATAATTGCAATGAGAAGTAACAATAAGAAAATATACATTTATAGAAATTTTTATCTCTACACGATTAGTTAAAAAGGTTGAGTTTACTAGAAGTGGGTATGCAGATTTTTCCATTTAGTTCATGCGTGTCCATATTTCCTATGTAAAAACACTCATCAGTCATTGTAACCTTAAAATTATTTGTCATATGTTTCAAACTACTGAATGTTCTACATTGAACTACAGAGTGGATTCGGAATAGTGTGAACAATTTTTTTGGGTGAGTAAGCCGAAAATAGAGCAATACGCCGTCAAGCCAAATTTTTTTATCACTATCCGTTTTTGAGATATAACATAATTGCGAAACGCTGTGGAAATTTGGGAAATTTGAACGAAAAATGCCAGTTTCATGCAAAAAATTAAAATACTTCAAGTATTCCATGAATACCAGGATTTGATTAGAATTAGTCTTCCAAATACGTCTCTTCAAATTATGGGTTTTATTGCCAGCTCCCAAATTTTCCCAACTTCTCCCATGTCAGTGAGCCCCCCCCCCCCCCCCCCCCCCCCACAGTCACCCCTATAGCGACGCCCCTGCATGCTTTATTACTGGAATTTTAGCAAACCTTAATGGAATTTAAGTAAATTTAGCAGCGTAAATTCGTGCAGAAAGTTTTAACGTATTTAGTTCAAAGTTGATAAACTTTTTCTAAGCAATAACTTTCTAAAAATCATAAGTTTGATGATTGTTAGTCGAGAGAATCCTGACGGGAGGACACCCAGCGGAGACGAGATTTGACTGTTTGTGATTCACATTTCCCGTTCAGTCCGGGAGGGTCAACGTCACGTCAGGTTTCGATCGCTCGCCGGGCGATCTGACGGGAAGTGACTGGACCGAGATTTGATCTTGACTGTACCGCGCCCGTGAGTGGGAATCACCCCGTAACGTTTCCACAGAAGCAATCTTGACGCGACCTGACGTGACTCTGATCTAACGTTCCCGTTACCGCGAGTGTGAATCCACCTTAATTGTATACAATATATGGCGCCACCTCCAATCGTTTTGTTACTAACATATATTGTAGTGGAAAGGTATAGAAATATAAAGAGATAGTATTTGAATGCCGGAAACATGTTTGAGCCCGTGAAAGATAAGCAGAGATATCATACACTTCATTCTGACCTACATGTCTGACTAATCTGTATTTTTACTAAGGGATTGACTACTTGATGTTATGTAATTTTGAGATGCGAGCTTGCGAGCATCCAGACTACCAACCTATACACAGCATTCTGCATTCTTGGTGGTCTGGATGCTCGCAAGCTCGCATCTCAAAATTACATAACATCAAGTAGTCAATCCCTTAGTAAAAATACAGATTAGTCGGACATGTAGGTCAGAATGAAGTGTATGATATCTCTGCTTATCTTTCACGGGCTCAAACATGTTTCCGGTATTCAAATACTATCTCTTTATATTTCTATACCTTTCCACTACAATATACGTAAGTATCAAAACGATTGGAGGTGGCGCCATATATTGTAAACAATTACCCCCCGCAGTTGCGACACTAACGATCAGAGCTGAGGCCAGGGTGATCAAACCTCTTCGAATGTAAGAGTTATTTTCCTGGAGCGTAACAATGCACTTCTCTTCACATGCGGTGAAGTTGACGGCTGATCAGCCAATGTGTACCAGAGAACATCTATCAAAAAACATGCATGCAAAATAGTACTTTCCTCAACCCTCCAGCATGCTAAGTCGCTTCACAATGCAAAAATTGTGGATGTTGTATCTATTATCAAAGGTTGTTAGACACGATTCCTAGAGCCGAGGCCAGCAACCCCCTAAATTTATACGACCCTCTATGTTCCGCCTTGAAAGCAGCCCACCAGTTTTTTGTTTATTAGTTATGCTAAATTTTATGTGTGTTAAGGATTTAACTTGTAAGTTGTAAAAATACGTAGAAACTGACCCTAAACTAATACCTACCTAGTTTCTTAGGGGGTAAGTTTTCACAAAAACCATCGATTTCATAGAAAAAACCACGTTTTTCAACATACAAACATACTTTTCTCCCCTGATTAGCAAAGTAAAACAAAAATTGATTATACCGTTGGAAAGCTGAGATTTTGGGCAAGTTTTTCCTACAACGCGTACGGTTTTTTACAATTCCGTTTCAATACTTAACGCACCTTAAAAAAATATTAATTTTCAAAAAGGGAATAAGTCTCGTGTTAGGTACCTTAGGAAGATGAGAAATTTAAGCTCTTTCTAACGATTAATCTATTTTTAAGATTACATTGTAAGTTAGGGGAGGTATGGCCATTTTAGTAATGTAAGGTCGAAAACACGAGAAAAAAACAACAGTGAAAAAATCCAAAAATCAAGGGTTTAAAAAAAATGCAACGAGGAACTTTTTATTGGAATTGAGTTGTAGAATTGATCCCTCGGAGGTTAACAATCTTAAGTGTGAACACCCTGTATGCATGTATGTGTGTATTTGTATAATGGTCATTCCAGACGCCTCCTTAGGCTTGAGATACAAATTCAGTTCTTGCGCCAAAAATTCAAGCTTTTCAAATAAAAGGATGAGTTTCTTGGCCAGCACTTTTTGAGCTCATCAAATTTCAAAAATTTGTGAAAAAAGTTCCACCTATGCAGCATATGAGCAAAGTTCGTAAATTATCATATTATATTTTGTTACTCATTGGTTTTTAATTTGAGCACTGAGTGCAAATAAATTGTTACTACCAATGTTATGGAAAAAAGTCGTTCTATACAATATTTTGCGACCCAAAAAGGGTTTTGTGTATAATATATCCTTAGCAGTTGTCTTGAAATAACCAATGATAACAGGAAAAGGATTTTTGATCGAATAACACTTTGTTTAAAGAAGATAGTAAGATATTTATTGGGAGCTTGTAACTCGGGAGACTGTGTGATACTATCTGAAGCTCGCTGGACGCCTTTTGGTGCAAGAGGACTCACAGGTAGCGGAGGAGGAGAGGGGTATGTTACCCTTTCTCTACATTTGTCTACAGTTCACCTACCACCCTGAATGCTGAAGAGGTTTTTAGCGAATTTTCGTTGAAAATGAACTATTGCAATGGCTCGGAAATTGTTAAAATTAAATTTTTTGAAAATTTTCCTCATTGAAATCCATTTTGAGGCACTGAAACGAATCACAGAGTTTACCACTATGTATGTACCTATATATATATTCATGTGTCATTCCAGACGATAACTCTCCTTAGGATTGAGATAAAAATTCCGTTCTTGCGCCGAAAAATCAAGCTTTTCAAACGAAAGGATGAGTTCGTTGGCCAGAACTTTTTGAGCCCATTAAATTGATCAAATTTTACAAAATGTACTCACAAAAAATACTAAAAACGGCTTATAATTGTTAAATTTATATTTCTTGGTAGAATATTGCTCAAATAAAGTTGATTATCTATAAAATAAAACCTTCAAAGAAGTTTAAATCATGCAGCATGATCGTATGATCGAATTTTCGTATATTATGGTACTATGTTATGAAAATTGTGGATTTTGAGGGAAAAGAAAAATTGTTAACTAGGTACCTATTTTATGGCAAAATACTCGTTCTAAATAACTTTTTATTTATAATAATGTTTATTCTTTATTTTTACCACCATAACCAAGTAATGGATGTATCTTTTGGAATCTTCTTTTGAATTGAATTGGAAGAAAAGCGAAGATGGGCGCTTCCATGATCATCCTTCTCCCCACCACAAAAAATCACACCCCCACACTCGTAGGAAGTTGTCGACACTGCACCAATGCAGGAGGGATGCCGTCACAACCTCGAGGACCTGCTGGTTGTCCATTTCCCGCTAAGAGCATCGTTGAACTGAGGCGAATGTGTAAACAGTTCACGCATATTGGACAGCAACGTGAGCAGCTCGCAGTAGCGCCTCGTGTTAGCACCACGAATGGCGAATACGAGACATGAACGCGATTGTGTAGCTGCGGTATTAAGGTTGGCAAGAGAAAAGGCTAGAGCTGGTTGAGTAAGAGCGCATGGTGTGAATGAAAGTGAGGAGCTTGTGGTGATTCTATCAATACGAATTCTCCTACATCTTGGGTACTCTCTCTCAGAGGTTGCTGCCCTATTTTGAATCTGGTTACTCCTCACGAGTTTTATTTGAGAAAACTATTATTGTACAAATGTCAGACAAAACATTATATGGACCTTTTTTATAGTATTTCAACTCAGCTTCACGATGCGGAAGTCCGATTTTTATTTTTCCATGTTTTAGGGTCTCAAATCATTGATTGAAACTTACGGTTTCCTCTTGACCCCCCTTTTTTCGATTTTAGGTTGAATTTGGAACAGAAAATGCCTCATTGAAATTTTCTTTTTGGGGCTTCGTTTCTGAGTTATTCCACTTTTTGCGGAAGTCCGATTTTTATTTTTCCACGTCTCAAATCATTGATTGAAACTTACGGTTTCCTCTTGACCCCCCTTTTTATTGCTTTTTCCGATTCTAGGTTGAATTTGGAACAGAAAAGGCCTCCATGAAATTTTCTTTTTGGGGCTTCGTTTCTGAGTTATTCCACTTTTTGCGAAATACAGAAAATCGCCGATTTCTTTTAGACATTACCAACACTTTCTTACTATTTTTATCTTCAATTTTTGAGATGTTCACCACACTTTTGCTTTTGAAATCAGCATTAAACTATCTATCATCAGACCCCAGCGTCCATAATCAACAATCACCATCAGGGGGATGACATTACACTTGAACCGCTTACGATTTAAAAAAAGTTTTCCAAATCGTCATTTGAAAAAAAAAAAAAAAAAAAACCCTCAAACTGTTCAATACTATTACTCATTTATTAGAAGAACGTATGAGACGCCGTATTCAGGAGTAATGTAAGGTTCTTTAAATAATAAACATCATAGTGTAGACTAAAAAAAAAGTATCAAGAAGCTGTTGTTTTCTTAACCCTTGAATACAGTTTGCAGGAGATGGAGAAGAGGCTGCAGAAGGAGCAGGTGGCATTTTCGATTTATCACAACACAACTGACTTGTGGTACATTTTTTAAACTGTATTCTGAACAGTGATTCTGTGTGTACTGAACATGATGGTGATTGTTGATTATGGACGCTGGGGTCTGATGATAGAGTTGAATGCTGATTTCAAAAGCAAAAGTGTGGTGAACATCTCAAAAATTGAAGATAAAAATAGTAAGAAAGTGTTGGTAATGTCTAAAAGAAATCGGCGATTTTCTGTATTTCGCAAAAAGTGGAATAATTCAGAAACGAAGCCCCAAAAAGAAAATTTCAAGGAGGCCTTTTCTGTTCCAAATTCAACCTAGAATCGGAAAAAGCAATAAAAAGGGGGGTCAAGAGGAAACCGTAAGTTTCAATCAATGATTTGAGACGTGGAAAAATAAAAATCGGACTTCCGCAAAAAGTGGAATAACTCAGAAACGAAGCCCCAAAAAGAAAATTTCAATGAGGCATTTTCTGTTCCAAATTCAACCTAAAATCGAAAAAAGCAAGAAAAAAGGGGGGTCAAGAGGAAACCGTAAGTTTCAATCAATGATTTGAGACCCTAAAACATGGAAAAATAAAAATCGGACTTCCGCATCGTGAAGCTGAGTTGAAATACTATAAAAAAGGTCCAGTTCAATTTTTCGATAGCTCGCACCATAAGGCTGTAATTTCCCGATGGGCCCGTTTAGATGGGACACCCTGTATTTAGACAGCGTGCCCTAGACTTTGTTTAATAATATCTACTCGTTTTTAGCCCTTCTACATAGTGATCTGTGTTGAAGGGCTATATAATATAATAAGGAATAAAATATAACTACTACGTATAAAGAGCTATAATATACAAAAATATTAATAAACACTTGAAAAAAATAATTTTCAGCTTTTTTTGTTTGTGAATTGTAGGTTCTCAATGCAAAATAACGACTGTAGAAAATACTACAATCACAGCACATTACCATGGGATGGATATGCATGGACAGGACATATTTGTGAAGAATTTGACTACTCCAATGGGCCAACTTCGTTACGCACTTGTGCGCACAATGGATGTCGTAAATATGCGACTAATCAATGCCAGTGCATGTGAAAAGTGAAACATGAATATCTCGAGGAAACATTTTCAGTGCCATTTCCATGTTGTATTTTGATGTTTACCTGCACGTTGCATATCTTTGATGCTACTTACCATGTTGCATTTGTGTTCTCGAAAACTATCTCTCCACTTCAGATTACGCTTAGTAACTTTTAATATCTATTTACAACTATCAATGTGATATCTAAGATAACTATTTTTCTTGTACTTACTATACTTATTATAAGACAACTTTCATCGAATTAAATTTACGACTTTTCGCTTTAATCTGAGCTTTTAAATCCCATATACTTACTTACATTCCATTCATCAATCGAGTTGTAAGCTTTCACCAACCATGGCCATGACTGATAAGCTTTTCCATAATTTGATATTGATTGAAAGTCGGTTTTTTAACGAATTTAACAAGTATAAGTACTTACTAACGAACTTTGGTTACTATAAGTAAAATTATGGGCTCTTTCCTACATGTACATGTGACTTGACGTTCAGGAGCTAGCTTGTCCCCCGGCTATTGGCGCCTGGACACTGTTTTGTCCGAACAGCTTTCATAGGTTCAGTTCTCTGACTGGAATGGTTACGGAGAACGGTCACCTCATTCCTCGCTTCTTGACAATCGATTATAGAACCCCAGGAAAACATTCTTTTCTCCTTTTTACAATGTTTGGATAAGAGAATAGGCCCCAGCTCGGTTTTCATGCACCCGAGATGATGATAATCGTATACCAACCTACCTAATGTCTTATTTTACAAAAAAGGTGATAAAATCAATTCGATTCAATGATTCATTTCTCGTTACAAGGCCTTGCAGATGATTTCTGAACATATAGGTACTGATCCCCGGTCATTCTAGAAGGACAGTGCGAGTTTATTTTTCTAGTACCTTGCATCTTCAGTTACCACTTCCTGTCACATTCGGGTGTTTGGGGTATGTTATGTCCATCGTGATTACAGCGGTAGTAATTTATCTCATGCCCATCCAATTTTTTCCTGGATTCTAACACGAACTTGACCGGTAACTTAACCTCAACCTCTTGTTTCCACTCTTTAAACAGGGTCTCGGACTGAAAAGTATGATTCTCCTCTGTCACCCTGATTGAATTTTTATCAAACAAATGTCTCTCGGATCGTTTATTATCGGCGTACTCGCAAGTACAGGTGCTGCACATCATCTTTTTTGGTGGAGGAACCGCCAGGTTGATGCCATGCACCGTGTGTAGGAAATTCGGCCGGTTAGAAAAACTATTGTCACATACAGTTGAAGGAACCTCCATCCGTACTTGGGTAATAAATATAAAACTTGACTAAACTAAAGCTAAACAGAACTAAACTAAATTGACTCGGGTTGCGATTGTGGCAAAGCAAAAATGGTAACCTGACAAGAGTGATAACAAGTTTGGACGAGTCGGACATTGGACTAGTTCTCATTCGAACAGCTCCCGAAAAACTAGTTCGGGGCCGTTCCGTTCAGGGAACTGAAACCTATGGGAGCTGTTTGGAAACAACTGTGACCAGGCGCCTATGGTGGGGGATCAAGCTAGCCCCTGAACGTCAAGAGTGTACATGTGGAGAGCAACATGACGGAAACTGTTCAACATGACACAGATTGTTTTGTTGATTATTGGTAACTAGGTGCAGCTCAACCAAAAATTAGTTGCTGTTGAATTTGAACGGGGTTTTGTGCAAAAGTACAATATGCCTAACGCTGAAAAACCTGATAGCAGATGAAAAAGACACGATGTTTTAGCAACTTTCTGCACGAAGAGTTAGGCTGGCTTCACACGAGGCGGTTTAGAGATTACACAATGTGAACGGGCGGGTGCAAGGAGTGTAGCTCTGTGGAAAGTGAATGGAGTTGCCCGAACCCCTTCACACGCGGTCAACCGGTGGGAGCCCGGCACAGTGCCTTCACCGTTCTCATCCCCACTAGTTGGTTCTATTCAAAGGACACTACCGCCAATGAGCGTCTTCACACGAGTCAACTTCGAGCCACCATGTAAGGCATAGCTCTGCGTAGTTTGAATATAGAAAATTTTATAGAATCAATTCGGATTTGTCCCGCGATATGGGACATGAGGTGTAGCGATTATGGGGACAAAATTATAAAAAGTGAGGCGTGGAGGGAAGTGGCCCGAAAATGTCATGGTGGATTTGATGATTTGGAGCTAACACAACCGAGTGGAATCAGTAAGAACATTTCATCAAAATTATTTGAATTATACGTGTGAAAGTAGCTGAGGATGCAACACCGAAAAAGCGCCCATTTCCCGATTTTGTGAAATTGGATGAACCCACACTTCGACGTGGTCTCCTCCTTTTTTCACTTTCTTCGTGCAAAAGAGCAAGCACAAGAAGTGCTCCAGCTTCCTCGGGTTCTAACATCGTACTAAACGTCCCCTTAGGAAATAAAGTTGATTCCATATGGTGATAAAGTTGCCTCGTCTGATGGGAGCGTTCACACGGCGGTCAACTTAGTGCCAAAGGCAGGCAACTTAGTGCCTCGTGTGAAGCCGGCCTTAAGCTCCATGTACTTACGACGTCATTTACTGAGATGGATGATGCACGACATCATAGCATCCGTTAAAAGAGAATTGGAGGCTACTAATAGGGAAGAAGAACAGATACAAATTAAGAAGCTTCGCTCAATTTTTGAATTGAAGCATTATAAATCATAATTATAATCCCATTTGTTTACCCCAATTATAAAATTATCATCCTTCATACCCCACACCTTATACCCTTTTTCATTTTTTACAATTTTCTTGCCCCCAGTTTATTTTATTGAATTAATAAAATGTCTTCTACAACCAATATGGCAATACAATTCTTCCTCCAACCATCACGCATCGATACTCTGATCATTTTCCCGCCCATCGAGCGGGTAAAGCGGCTAGTATATATATATATATATATATATATATATATAGGAAAAAGCGGAAATCAAAAGCCTAAAAAGAATCTAGAAACGTTTCAAAAATTTTTATTTTAAAATTTGTGGAGCTATTGCATGCAATAACCAATAAGTTAAAAAAAGTGACTGAAAACTGATTTTGTGCAAGTAGACCTATTTTATGAAACCCAGCCATAAGCTTGGTGATCACTTAAAACTCATTGGTTGAAATTCTATTCCAATGAGTGAACAAAATTTATAAACAGAAAAATCAATTATTAAAAGCATAACGACAAGTACGAGTAATTGATATGGGGGAGATCTCGTTGATACCAACCATACGGGATAAGGTTTTTAGAAAAAAAGAGTCGGGTCAAAGTCCAATTTGGCTAGGGAAGGTGTAACTTTGGAAAGAAGCAATGGATACCTATACCTTATTATGGGAAAATTCAATCACCGAGGGGTTACAAAGTGGGTTTCAAACATAAAAAATACGAGACTCTAGAACGATCAAGTTTGTCCCCCACCCCGGCAACTACTTGGAACCGTTCCCTACAAGAAGAACTGTGAGTTCTTCAATTCCGTTCAACCTGTTTAGTGGACACGTAGGTCAGAATGAAGTGTATAGTTTGGTGGTCTGGATGCTTGCTCGCATCTCAAAAATACCTAACATCAAGTAGTCAATCCCTTAGTAAAAATGCAGATTAGTTGGATATGTAGATCAGAATGAAGTGTATAGTTTCGTGGTCTCATAACACGATCACATAACAGTTTAGAAAAGTAAATGTGACTTTTCATTTGTGACTCATGAGCTGCTCCGCGTTGAACGGAATTGAAAAACTCACAGTTCTTCTTGTAGGGAGCGGTTCCAAGAAGTTGCCAGGGTGGGGGACAAACTTGATCGTTGAGAGGGTCTCGTATAAAAAATAGTCTTAGGGTCGCTAAAGACAAGATAAGTGTTCAGGATAAAAGTGGAGTTGATCAACTAAAATGTTCTTCCAGCCATGAGTGAACGATCAAACTGGTAGGCAATTCAGGGAAAGAATAGACGAACATGAAAAGGATTTCAGGAAAAATATAGGTAAATCTGAATTCGCAAATCATCTTAGGGAATCCAATCATAGTTACAATTTTGATTTGGCAAACAGACAGTTCGTGGCATTTCTTCATTTTCGTCCAAAAGGTGGTACATATGTTGAATGTTCTAGAAAATTCCGAATTTATCAGCGGGGTGAGACAAACCGTCACATCCAGTACAGACAATTATTCTTCCTCAAATTCAATAAGATTCTTAATAAAATTGGTGCTGAAATTATGTTCTGTATAATCAGCGCTTATTACAAGATAATAGGATGAAGGATGGTATGTAGTAAAAAATATTGAATTATTTATGAAAAAAATAACGTTGTATTAAATAACCATGAAGAGCATAGAATAATTTTTAAAAGTTATGCAGCACACCAGATGATTTCCAACAAGATGGCATACATATTAGTGACATCTTTGTATTCCATTTCACATAATGGGCAAGAAAATTATACTGTTGCAAACAAGTAAAGAAGACCTTTTGCGAATTGAATAATTTCAGAGCCACCTAGTTTGCTTTCTCCATAAACACGATCAACAAAAGTGATAGGAACCTGAAAATGATTTCATTATCAGTCAAATTAATGAGCACTGAGTACATATTATGAAAATGTCCTTATGGACGTTGGAATTAGAATCAATTAAAAATTACTTACTTCTCCTATTGTATATCCAAGTGCTCTCGCTCTTACAACCATTTCCATTTGGAAAACATAACCTTTAGAAACGCACGAGTCAACGAGTTTTTGAAGGACATCTTTTTTGTACAATCTGGAATAATAGGTGAAAAAATTATTATGTCAATCTGATCAATACCGTTAATCAGAGCAGATAACAAAATGGGTCGTAGAATCCATTTCTTCTGCCAAATAGCACGGACTACACCAATATTCCATTTATTGCGCATATTTTAAAAGCAGAGGTTATAAAAAAAAAAAGAAAAGAAGAGTATTTGAGTTTACCGAAAACTGCCAGTGAGGTCTGAAGCACCAGGACGCAAGAGAATTTGAGTAACAAAGTTGGCACCTCTGCTGATAAGCTTTCTCTTAAAATCCCATCCATAAACTCCACCACCGCATATGTACCTTGACCCAGACACTACATCGTAATCCTTCTCCTTTTGCTTATTAATGAACTCTGTGATGAACTTTGGCTAGAAAGTCATGAAATACAAATGCATTAATTACTAAGAGTTTAACACACCTGCCAGAGGAAACATGAGGAATCTAAACTACTATGAGTTTAACGCACCTGCCAGAGGAAACATAAGGAATCTAACCTATCGAAATGCTTACATGATGTGATAAATCAGCATCCATAATTAAGATGTAATTGCCAGTGGCATGTTTCATTCCATGGACGTATGCAGTGCCTAGCCCCAATTTCTTTTCCCTAGGCCTCAAAACCTGTTAAGAGGAATAATTAATTTATAAGTAAGTGATCAATTGCAAAATACATTGTGGATTCTCATAATGTAATTCCACTGCCAATGATATTAATAGGGAAAGATCAACACCAAGTAAATTTCTCCCAACTGGTTATAAACACAACTTACGATAGTTTCCTTTCCATCAACGTTGTAGATTTCCTGGAGTTTTTTGGCTACATCAAGCGTGCCATCAGGACTTCCATCGTCTATAATGATGATTTCATAATCATAAGGACTGAAAACGATAAGAGACATTAGAGTTATAGTGAGTGGGGAATAGGAAAAAACATATCCTCCTAATTAGTAGGGGATGCCTTAACCGCCATTCATCATTAGTCATATATTTTTCTGTTGACGTGGTTGGACGAGGTAATTGTACGATTGGAAATGATGATAATAATTGCATTGACATACATTGTATATTGATATAATTAATCAAAACAGGTAACTCGACATTAAGATGTCACAATGAGGATTGTGATGGCACAACACAACCCCATATACCGCGTTTACTCTCCTAGCAGACGTTTACCTACTGTTCCTTAGTCCGTGGTAATATCATTATATTCCTTATGTACTCGTGCTAAAATAAATTACGACCTATATATTGATATAAATGTAGGTACCTAGGTATATTTGTGTTTTCGTCAAAGCAACATATCCCCATATCACCTAGTAAGATCGTTACAATTACAAATCAAAAGTATGGACAAACTCAAAATTAGAAACACTTCAACCTAAATTGAAATCTATGGAGAGGAAAAAGGGGAGGATAGAGAGAACCATTAATCTTGACCTGTTTTCTGAAGAATCCACTAGTACCGCTGGCATATCAGTTCTTATTGTAGAACGAATTGAGACAGTTACTTGTCACCGTTTGGTGTATAATATTTAGGATGAGGAACAGTAGGTAGGTTCTAGGTGAATCTACTGTTCTTCCTCCCCATATAAGTCGAACGGTGACAAGTATTGTCTGAAGCTGTTCTACAAATAGAACGGATATGCCAGTGCTACGAACGGATTCTTCAGAAAACAGCTGAGGATTATTGGTTCTCCCAATTCTCCCCTCATTTGTCTTTAACCCAAAGAATTTTTGATAGTATACTGTTCGATGTAGATACTTCTTGTGAGCAAGTAGATGTTGAAACATCACAGAAAGTAACGAGAAAAACACGTTTTACTTTATATCATGTAGTAGTGTAGTTGATACAAGAGTGGAAATCGCCATGCTGTATACAGCTCACGAAATGGTGACGTCACACATTAGCTAGCCAATCACCCTTCTCTTGATTTTAAAATTAGATTTTAATTATGAAAATAAATTTTGTTGACATATTTCATCATATATTTGTGAATCAGAGGTGATCTAGAGTAGGTATAGTAAAAAAGGTTTCAGGTCGAATTTCAGATGGGTGCAAGTTCCTCATTGAAATTCCCACAAACGTGTAGTGGAACTAGGATCATTCCTGGAAACGTGTTTCCCCCATCGAAAAATGCTAGAATTTTCAGTTATTTTTCGTGAATGTACTCCAAGGAGTGGGATCATAAAAAATATAATTTTGTCTACCAGGCGCAGAGTCATGCTCGATGGACGCCCAAAGCTATTATCTACTCAAAAATCTTTCTTTTTCAGAACCAGTTAGATCTCACCAGAAATGGTACCTAGTTTCTTCATTCACATTTACCTGAAGGCTTGGTTTTCCCCAATCAGCAAATAAATCTCCTTACCAACTACATGCAAAAACAAGTTGCATATAAGGAAATAGACGCGGATACGAGAGAAGTGGCTTCCAGGTAATTCAATAACCACTTAAATGGCACTTGTCACCTGAAGCAGTTGGACTGGCATCCTTCGATGATGCACTACCGATTGGGTATAACACGGAAATGTCTACAAAACTGATGGAACTCAAAGACAGCGAAAACAATGAGACAGAAGATTTGTTGAAGCGATACATTTTAAGTAATAACAACCCACAAGCTATCATTTACGTTCCATTCACTAATTTCACTAGAATTGAAATGTCACTGTGGTGAAAACCACCCCCTCTTTTCAACAGCCCTTTTCAGGGCTACCAAAAAGAGGTAGACACGACACACAAATATTTATAAGACGTCGAGTTATAACTCCGTCAAACAAAATATTTCACCAGAGAGAAAATACGAAATTCTCTCTCAAAAGTGAAATATTATCAAATAACATACAAGGCGACCTCCCTAAACACTTACTGGGCGAGAGAGACGCGACAAGTATCTCGAAACAAGTCGCCTTGAATGAGAAAACTCAAACAGGCAATCAAATGTCCTCTAAAACTAACAAGGACAGTTCCAGCAAGCCTACTCGCCAATCAGAAACAATGATTGCACGAGAGACAATAGGCGAACCAACCAGGAGGCGGCAAGCAACCACCTCTGGTCCAGCAGCCACCCCGGGGACCCCGTCTCAGCAACGGACGCAGGGAAGACACCCCCGGGGATCCCGTCTAAACAACGGACGCAGGGAAGCCACCCGAGGACCCCGTCTAAACAACGGACGCAGGGAAGACACCTCAAGGTCCTTGTCTCCGCAACGGACGCACGGAAGCCACCTCCGGGGACCCCGTCGCAGCGACGGACGCGGGGAAGCCACCCCCGGAGGACCAACTCAGCTATCATACTCGCAGATTCTGAGAAAACAATGTGCGAGCCAATGAGATAACACAGTTGAATTAATGAAATTAAGCGGACCAATCAGGAGGCGGCAGGAGGCGGCCACCTCCCTATAATTACCCCGCTCGGAGCCCTCCGAAATTCATTCCACTCACCGCTCTCGACGACTACACTCTACAGTACGAAGATTCTACACGCTCTACGCTGACGACCCTTCTGCTCACGAGTTCCTCTCAGAACGGCTTTCTACTGCTTTCTACAAGGCATATCTTCTCTCCTCACAGATCTCGCATTGGCATCTACGAGTCCAGTGATTATTTATCCTGCTCATTGCCCAACGTAGTTCTTCTGTCAGGACGCCACCCGGTACATCTATTGATATTCTCATTAGATCGTACGCCCGCTGGGACGTTCCGAGACGTGTCGCCCGGGTTTCGTAGCACTAAGCTCGTCACCGACCGCTGGGGCACGCCGATAAATTACTCAGCTCATCCGCTCTAATTTATCGTCCAAGGAAGCCTTTTTCAAGGCTACAAGGTAGGACCCTGACATCCGAGCAAAGGAAAGAAGCTCTGTCAAGCGAGTCCACCTTCCAAACCCTCTATCCTATACGTAGAGGTATTAAAAACGAGTTAACAAACTCGGGTACATCGATGGAGCGCCGCCCGTCCTACTTCCTCATGCAAGAGGAAGCAGAACACGGCGCGGCCGGGAGCCTTAGCCCACGCAGCGCTCCCTACCCGCTACTCGACTCGTCCGCTGTTCCTAGCGACGGACAAAGGCTCGATTCTCGCGAAGAGATCGCCTTCTTACCTAACGTATTCATGAAGGAAACGTTAGGTCAAGCCTCACACACACAAAAGTTCGAGGATACCTTTCAGACCCGCTCTGAAGTCAATCATCATGATTCGACAAAGATTTCTGAATATCCACGATATTCTACGCAAGGCTACCCGGCCGATCCGAGTGTCAAACACACTCCCAACGTGCTAAAAACAAAGGATACTTTTCAGTACCTCAACCAAGCCCAGTATATTCCCCCTACAGATATAAATCTTAGGCCGGAATATTACACAACGGCTCAGCACCAAACAGATCGAACCCAGCACCCACTATGCGAGCCCAGTGCTCCACGCGGCTGCTACACGAACTATCCTCAAGTTCCTCCCGCCAAGCAAGCTGACCTTGGCGATTTCGCTCACATTCCTTACAGGAATACCTCAGGGACTAACCCGCATAACCAGAATATAAATGTCCCACTTGGTCTACCTACACCAAGTCAAACATATATAAATCCACTACAAATGGTGACCCCGCCTTTGAACAGGCTTAACACGGAGCATTTCGTTCCCTCTTATGAAGCTAGTGGATTTCAGGGAACCACTGCGGGCGTGCGACCCCCGCCGGGCTTATACGCCCCACATCTCACACAACAACCCTCTACACAAAGTGGCTTTCGAACACTTTTGGAGGAAATGGGAGATTACCAAAGACCTATCTTCCAAAAGAAGAATATCGATCGTGCACTCGCCGAGTTCGATCAATACTGCGTGCGAAAAAACCTGAGAACGCAGAACGAATGTTTCTCAGCTATCTACAAGTGGGTACCGGAGGAAATGCGGGAAGCTATTGACTCAGCTTACCTCACGGCACCCCACGCACCTTATGAAGAGGCCAAACAGCGCCTACAACGAGAATACGGGTTGTCCTTACAGGACAGGCTCCTCGCGCTCGAGGACCCCGCATCTCTCGCCAAAAAACCCAGCACCAAGTACCATGAAATGTACTCTAAGGCTGTTGGGTACTTCTCAGAGGCTCTGATCACTCAAAAGTGGATCGAAACTCTGCCTATCGAAGCCCGAGGCATGGTCGCAGCACAGCCTACCACGAATGCCCGGCTCGACCTAGCTGATACGCTACACGCGTACAAAACAGCGAACCCCTCTCTCAACATACGAGGAGTAGAATCTACTTCGAAACCTACGAAGACTGGTTTCAAAAAGGCCCTCTCACAAAAAGCTGAGTTCAAACCTCAGCAAGTAGAGAGTAAGCCTCACAAACCAACGGCCTACGTCTGCCGGAACCACGCCCGTTTCGGTAGCGAAACTCGCAAGTGTGCAGACCCAGAATACTGCACTTGGAAGGCAAATACCGCCTCCAAACCTATCAAAAAGGCAGCGCCTATCAGCCAGCCTAAAACCTTGGTTTCAAGCGAGAATACTCATAGATCGATACAAGAAAGTACCGTTCCAACCTCAGACGCAGAGAGTTCGGAAAACGAATAACTGCCAGTGTATCTGAGCCTATACACCGGCAGACTAAAGAATATAAAAGGCTTTTTTTCAAGTGCAAACTAAATGGCACTGAATTTCTCATTGACACGGGAGCAGAAGTGAACATTCTGCCCCACAATGTCACCAAAAAATTGGGCTTAAAAATTCGTAAGTCCAACGTCAAGCTCACAGCAGCTAACGGCGCCCCTATAGACACACTAGGGCGTGCTGACACGACAATTAACATCGGCCTCGGAGACATGACCACCGATTTCATGATCACTAAAGTTGATCTAGCGATCCTCGGTATACCATTCCTCGAGTCTTGGGATATCGGAATACGGGTCAAACACAAATATATCTACAAAGATAAAGTAAAGAGCTATGCCGATCAAAAAATCGCTGCAGTCATGAACAAAAAATTTACTGACGAACAAATAGCAGCTGCTATTCCTCATCGTGACAACAGCCCTCAACCAGAGGACACACAGCTCACTGAGGATGAAAACATACGCTCTATAATTGAAAAATACAATGATAAAATGAACAAACTTCAAGGAAAGTGGAAAAACAACGGGGTTTACCACCGTATAACCACGGAAGGAACACCAGTACACTTCCGTGCAAGACCCATGGCAGGCGAAAAACGGGCTCAGGTTAAAAGTACTTTCGACAAAATGCTCACAGAGGGGATCATCGCTCCCTCCGACTCCGAATGGGCTTCTCCGCTACATTGCGTGCCCAAAAAGGATGGAACGTGGAGAATCACGGGCGATTACCGATTCCTCAATGCAAAAACTAAGAAAGACGCCTACCCGCCGCCTCACATTCGCTCTTTCCAAGCGAATTTACATAATACACAAATCTATTCGACAATAGATTTAAAATCGGCATATTACCATATCCCGATGCACCCAGATGACGCTCATAAAACAGCAATTATTACCCCTTTCGGTCTCTATGAATTTAAAAAAATGAGCATGGGTTTGGCCGGAGCGGCTCAAACATGGCAAAGGTACATGGACAGCATCATGCGAAAATTCGATTTCGCATTTGTCTACCTAGACGACATATTGGTGGCTTCTAAAAATTACAAAGAACACATGAACCACCTCAAACAAATTTTCGACAAACTAGGAGAACACGGACTTCGAGTAGGTTTTGATAAATGCATTTTTTCAAAACCTACCGTCGATTTCCTAGGTTTCACTATCTCGAAAGAAGGGATAATTCCTAAACGAGATAAAATAGAAGCCATAGAGCAATTCCCCCGGCCAATAGACGTACGAAGCCTACGCAGATTCCTAGGTATGTGTGGTTTCTACCGAGCTTGCTCAAATAAATTCGCTCACACAGCGCAACCTCTGTATGACTCCATTCAGTCAAACAAAAAAAATGACAAAACACCTATCGAATGGACATCAGAGAGAGAAAAAGCTTTCAACAGCTTAAAACAAGCAATGATAAAAGCTACATTGCACAATATTGCTCATCCCCACCCTACAGCAGAGTGGAGAATAGTTTGCGACGCATCCGATACACACATCGGAGCGGCACTGGAGCAGGAAATTACAGACAAACACGGCTCGAAATCTTACCAACCATTGGGATTTTTCAGTAAAGAAATTCCGGAACAATGGAAGAATAAAGCCTCGTTCGACAAAGAGATGTTCGCCGCTTACCAAGCTTGCATTCATTGGCACAATGACTTGGACGGCCGCTCTTTTCATATTTGCTCAGATCACAAGCCTCTGCTAGGCACAATGCTTAAGAAAAACGCACATTTTTCTAAAATGCGATTGAGATGGCTAACATACATCTCCCAAATGAAAGTGACATACGACATATACCTGGAGAAGACAACGTCGTAGCCGACGCACTCTCCAGACCTTTCGATCCAGTTGAAATTCAAACAAAGTCAATTTCAACCCAAACTGACGAGGGTCCGTCCATAGCCGAAATTTCACAAATTACGGCCGCAATAGAGTGCAATCTTCTACTGCACATCTCAAATGCACAGATTCATTCTCCTCCTAACGCAGAGGACAAACTAAAACTCACACGAGTTGAATTCCCTCAAGGAGAGATTTGGTGTAACCTAGACTTAGGACACCCAAGACCTTATATTCCAAACGAAATAAGGCACGAAATAATCAGCCAAATTCACAATTTGGGACACCCAGGCATACACTCTACAGTGTATAAAGTAAAACAGAGATATTTTTGGCACGGCCTTCGTGCGGATGTCTCCAACTGGGTCCGAGCATGCGAGACTTGCCAACGAGCAAAAATCACTCGCTCCGTGAAACTCCCTTACTCCGAATTTGAAACGGCTACCAAATTCTCCCATGTACACGTTGACATTACCGGACCCTTACCTTTAGCTAAAGGAGGGAAACGTTACATCCTAATGATGGTCGATAGAGCAACGGGTTGGCTAGAGGCAGTTCCTCTTAACAACATCGAAACGTCCACGATCACAAACGCCTTTATCAATATTTGGGTAGCCTCAAAAGGCGTACCTAAATACATCACAAGTGACCAGGGCACACAATTCGAATCAGAATTATTTCATTCCATTATGGAACGTCTCGGAGTAAAACATACTCACACGTTACCATACAAACCGTCAACAAACGGAATGGTGGAACGCAGAAATAGATCCTTGAAGGAGGCTCTCAAAGCACAGGACGAACATTGGCTCGACGCCCTTCCAAAAGTACTACTCGCCATGCGTACGGCAGTAGACCCAGCAACGGAAACTACACCCTTCCAAAAAGTTTACGGAATTGACGTACCGCTCCCAGGCGACATATTCGTAACTTCTACGAACCTTTCCGAGCCTCTCTTCTTCCGACCTACGCATATCAAACATAATAATACGAAATATGCCGTCAACATGCCCAAAAATTTGGATACATGTACACATGTCTATATCAGAGTGCCCACACAGCTCTCCTCTTTGCAATGTCCTTACACGGGACCATTCAAAGTTGTTAAAAGAGATAAGTTTTCGGTTACAGTACAAATTGGCGAACACACAAAAAAAGTTCCCAAACAGCAAATCAAACCAGCTTACACTCTAAACACAGACGAAGCTGTGTCACTAAGCAAAAATCAGGCAGAAAATAAGGAGGAGACTCCCCGAAAATCCGCCAGAGGGCGCGTCCCCTCTACCAAATTCGACGAGAAGTGGGTGACTGCACTCGAAGCAGACCACGCCCACTTTTCTCGGATAGGAACAGTGGGAGATATAAATAAGGAACACCCCACGCCCGGAGCTCATACCAACCTTGACCATGGCAGCTTCAACAACTCCAGAACACATGCTCACCGAAGAAGTGGAGAATTTCCTCCTGGCAGAGGAAATTCCGACACCCATCGGCCCGCTACCGCCTTCCCCGGAGAAGAAGGGACCGGCGGACGCCAGCGCTCCAAGGGAGGTGGTGTGGAGGACACCGGCCGCGTTCACAGCGCCGGCTACACCCGCTCCGCAGCTGCCCAGAGCTCCACCCGCTCACCAGCTCCCCACGGTTCCACGCAAGTGGATCAGCTCGGGTGACGTGCCCGTGCCTCGCTGGGACGAGATGAGCGCAGCGGGGTGGACGTCACCGGAACGAGCACCTCCGCAACAGCCCAGCCGCGGCCGCGGGCCAAACCCTCGCGGGTTTGGTACCCGTCGGCAAAGCTCGGGCCGGCCACGGACGCCCCGCGGCGCTCGCCGAAACCGGCGAGGCCGGGGCGCACTCCAGGCGCGGGACGCGAGGCCTGCACCTCCGCCTCCGCCCCAACTGGTGAGAGTTTCGTACGGAGAATTCCGTGTGGACCTCCCAGTTCTCCCCAACCGGCGTCGTCGTTGATAACACGACGTCTTGGGGGGGCGCCTGTGGTGAAAACCACCCCCTCTTTTCAACAGCCCTTTTCAGGGCTACCAAAAAGAGGTAGACACGACACACAAATGTTTATAAGACGTCGAGTTATAACTCCGTCAAACAAAATATTTCACCAGAGAGAAAATACGAAATTCTCTCTCAAAAGTGAAATATTATCAAATAACATACAAGGCGACCTCCCTAAACACTTACTGGGTGAGAGAGACGCGACAAGTATCTCGAAACAAGTCGCCTTGAATGAGAAAACTCAAACAGGCAATCAAATGTCCTCTAAAACTAACAAGGACAGTTCCAGCAAGCCTACTCGCCAATCAGAAACAATGATTGCACGAGAGACAATAGGCGAACCAACCAGGAGGCGGCAAGCAACCACCTCTGGTCCAGCAAGCACCCCGGGGACCCTGTCTCAGCAACGGACGCAGGGAAGACACCCCCGGGGATCCCGTCTAAACAACGGACGCAGGGAAGCCACCCGAGGACCCCGTCTAAACAACGGACGCAGGGAAGACACCTCAAGGTCCTTGTCTCCGCAACGGACGCACGGAAGCCACCTCCGGGGACCCCGTCACAGCGACGGACGCGGGGAAGCCACCCCCGAAGGACCAACTCAGCTATCATACTCGCAGATTCTGAGAAAACAATGTGCGAGCCAATGAGATAACACAGTTGAATTAATGAAATTAAGCGGACCAATCAGGGGGCGGCAGGAGGCGGCCACCTCCCTATAATTACCCCGCTCGGAGCCCTCCGAAATTCATTCCACTCACCGCTCTCGACGACTACACTCTACAGTACGAAGATTCTACACGCTCTACGCTGACGACCCTTCTGCTCACGAGTTCCTCTCAGAACGGCTTTCTACTGCTTTCTACAAGGCATATCTTCTCTCCTCACAGATCTCGCATTGGCATCTACGAGTCCAGTGATTATTTATCCTGCTCATTGCCCAACGTAGTTCTTCTGTCAGGACGCCACCCGGTACATCTATTGATATTCTCATTAGATCGTACGCCCGCTGGGACGTTCCGAGACGTGTCGCCCGGGTTTCGTAGCACTAAGCTCGTCACCGACCGCTGGGGCACGCCGATAAATTACTCAGCTCATCCGCTCTAATTTATCGTCCAAGGAAGCCTTTTTCAAGGCTACAAGGTAGGACCCTGACATCCGAGCAAAGGAAAGAAGCTCTGTCAAGCGAGTCCACCTTCCAAACCCTCTATCCTATACGTAGAGGTATAAAAAAACGAGTTAACAAACTCGGGTACATCGATGGAGCGCCGCCCGTCCTAATTCCTCATGCAATAGGAAGCAGAACACGGCGCGGCCGGGAGCCTTAGCCCACGCAGCGCTCCCTACCCGCTACTCGACTCGTCCGCTGTTCCTAGCGACGGACAAAGGCTCGATTCTCGCGAAGAGATCGCCTTCTTACCTAACGTATTCATGAAGGAAACGTTAGGTCAAGCCTCACGCACACAAAAGTTCGAGGATACCTTTCAGACCCGCTCTGAAGTCAATCATCATGATTCGACGAAGATTTCTGAATATCCACGATATTCTACGCAAGGCTACCCGGCCGATCCGAGTGTCAAACACACTCCCAGCGTGCTAAAAACAAAGGATACTTTTCAGGACCTCAACCAAGCCCAGTATATTCCCCCTACAGATATAAATCTTAGGCCGGAATATTACACAACGGCTCAGCACCAAACAGATCGAACCCAGCACCCACTATGCGAGCCCAGTGCTCCACGCGGCTGCTACACGAACTATCCTCAAGTTCCTCCCGCCAAGCAAGCTGACCTTGGCGATTTCGCTCACATTCCTTACAGGAATACCTCAGGGACTAACCCGCATAACCAGAATATAAATGTCCCACTTGGTCTACCTACACCAAGTCAAACATATATAAATCCACTACAGTCACATTGTGCATATCGCCAGTGTGGGTATTTGACGGTAAAGGCTTAGCTTATTTATATTGCGTACCTAAATCCCCAGTTGGGAACTACCGCCGCTTACTTGAGACCAAAAAAAGAGCTACCAAAATTTTGCATTTAGGTGGAAAAAAAATTTGAATGTCACAATGCTTTATTTGGTTCTATGTAGGATGGTAGGGACCATGAAGAGTAAAGGGTACATTTAGAGCTTCGAAATGCAGCCAATAAGGTGAGGAGTGGGGGAAAATAGCGATATTTTTAGCTGTTGATCGTTATTTGTCTAACAACTCCGGAACGAACTATGCATTATGGCAGTTCGGCAACGATTAAGTACTATTTTAAAAGTAGATTAAATTTGTGACAATTTAAGCGCAAGTGTACTTGAAGATTTAAACATTTTTACCAAAAACTTCGATTTTTACGTTTTTCCTCCCTCACCAGGACTTATAACTCAATGTTCAAGCATTCTGAAGCCCAGACATTTGTATATGAAATTAAAGGTGAGCTTTTGTTAGCACTGTGGTAAATCAATGTAGAACCAGCAGGCCCCAAGAAAACGCTCTGCTGGGTAGAGGCAATACTCACGATTTGGCACTTCCTGGGTCTTACGACATTCGGCTTATATTGCTCCAGTACTATGTAACCTAGCTAGTTTAGCACTATTACATCTATCTCGCAAGTTACAGAACACCGCCCAGGGCAGAGCCGCCGCTCCCCTTGAAATACGCAGGATGGGTTCGAACCGACACACAAGTAAAATCAAGTACTGTCGACTGTAAGGTTGCGAACATATCATAGCTACTCAAATGGTCTATATTTATGCTTTTCTCATCTTCAGAATATAAAAAAATGTTTAATCAATCGTCTCCGTACAGTGTAAATCATTGGTGGCTTTCCAACACCAATACTTATGCATACAAAATATGCTAAATCAATCGTTTCAGTACAGCATAAATCATTAGGGGATAAATCAGCTTCAGATTCTCGATCCTTCAGATGCAGGAAAATTGAGCACTTACTTACCTATCGTCGGTAATATTGTTAAACAAGTGTGAACATTTCAAGAGTAGGTAATGATAAAGTTACTTTAGATAATTACGTTTTGTCGAGGTAGTTTACAATTAACCAAACGATGATGGGAAGGTTCTCCTTTTCGTTGTATGTCGGCAACAAAATCGAGTATTTGTCTATCTCCGAATTCGAATCACCAGTGACCACCCCCATGACGCTATGAAGGCCTACAAGGCCTTGCAGCGAACAACTTGCGAGTCAAATTTTGATCTCAATTCCACGTGCTACGTATGTCACTGAAAATGAGAAAATTCAAACTAGCTATGCAATTGACTTCAAGCACTTCAGATTTGACACGAATGCAAAACCTTGTTTACACTGTTCGGCTGATGGAGAGGATCGGGAGAGCTCGATCGTGAGATTGTACTCCGTCGCTGGTTTCCTGCGTTGAGTATTAATCATGGAAGTATGATTCTTCCATGAGTATAAATATGAATATGTTAGTCGCATTTGAGTCGTCAAACCATAGAAGCCGCTGCTGTCACGAAAGACCAGGAAAATGACGCTGTGCTTCCAATTCCATTGTTTTCCTTGTTATACCTACTATCCCTTATTACTTAATAATTCAATTTGTGATAGATAATCGATAAAAATTGCTTTTATCGGCACCTTAAATTTGGGAGATTTCCTGGTTCATCCTGGGGGATTTTTTTTCTTGTGAATTCAGCGAATTTTTTGCGGAAACGGGTTGGCAGAACTGGAAATACGCGGCTTTCAAAATGGTACTTCCATGGTACACCGATCAGCTGATGTCATTCGAGAAGAATCGTTGTTTCTAAATTCTGTGGAATTTATAAGGTATAGTTTTCTATGAATCGTTGTTTCTAAATTCTGTGGAATCTATAAGGTATAGTTTTCTATGAATCGTATTCAAATATACGTATTGTTCGACGCAGGATGTTTTGTGATTTTATTTTCAACTATTGCATACCTACGCGTTATTGCGTACTAGGAGCAGGTGCGTGGTGGGAAGCGTCGTTATCCTGGTCCAGTTGTTTGTGTTGTGCCAAAAGGGTTTTCCCCCCCAACTGTGGGGTTTTTTTTCTTGAAAGGGTGATTGGGGTGGGGGATTGTTAAGGGTTTTTTGGGGGATTTTAGGAATGAGTCAGGGGGGATTTGCGGAACATTTCTAAAACGAATAAGAGAAATAAATTGAAAAATTACAGCAGATAATAAATGCTCAATGGGGTAAAAAGGTCTTATTCAGCAAAAGAATATCACCATCAGCAACAGTGTCTATCATCAGTCTCAATCCCTTGTCTGTAATTTTGTATTCACCAATACCACCTTGATTAAATGATGATTTATCTGTTTGTTTGTTTATCATCATGGGAGGGGATGAATGTAAGAAGAGGGGGGGGGGGGATGTGAACACTTGCTTCTCCGTGCAGCACATATCGAGGGATCCCCCACTCTTCTTTTCTGCCATCGAATACTCTCGATACTCTCGATCCAGCCTCCCAACACATCGATGCAGTCAGAAGTTCTGAAAAGGGAGGGGATAGAATCGGTTCTCTCCTCCGCCCGCAGCGGCGCTAGTCTCCCACTTTTATCTCCCTCCTACTGAATATTGAAGTATTGTGATCGTCTCCACGAGAGATAGTAAGTGTAGCTCAATGGCTACGATTACGTTCTCGTTTAACGTTGTGGGTTCAAATCCGGCCAATTGATATATTTTTTTTTGCTCGTAAAACTCCCGAAATGTACTTCTAAAACGTCATTCTGACCTGTATGTACAACTGATTTGAATATTCACTAAGGGATTGACTAGTTGATGTTATGTAGTTTTGAGATGCGAGCTTGTGAGCATCCAGATCACCAAACTATTCTCATAATTCTGATCTACATGCCCAACTAATCTGCATTTTTACTAAGTGATTGACTACTTGATGTTATGTCTTTTTGAGATGCGAGCTTGCGAGCATCCAGACCACCAACCTATACACATCATTCTGATCTACATGCCCAACTAATCTGCATTTTTACTAAGGGATTGACTACTTGATGTTATGTCTTCTTGAGATGCGAGCTTGCGAGCATCCAGACCACCAAACAATACACATCATTCTGATCTACATGCCCAACTTTTATTTTCTAAAAATGTTAGCAGAGTTTTAGTCAAAACGAAATCGCCAACGATCATCTAGGACATAAAAAAATGGTTGCACAAAATTATGCTGAAAACGTACTTAAATTTAATTAATATTTGCTGAAAAATCTATAGAAACTGCAAAAAATATTTTTTGAATCGCCGAATTTTATTCAGTTTGTTGCTGGTTTTAACAATCTCTTTGTACTAAAATTCCGATGCAATTTAACATATCGCAATACAATAGGTAATTTGAGAAAATTCGTTCATACAATCATGCTGCCTGACTGGAACTTTTTCAATTTTGGCGCTCAGAAGGTCGTTTTATTTCAAAATCAAATCGATGTGTTGGGAGGCTGGATCGATAGTATCGAGAGTATTCGATGGCAGAAAAGAAGAGTGGGGGATCCCTCGATGTGTGCTGCACGGAGAAGCAAGTGGATGTGAACTGTTCTGAACTCCCACTCCAGTCCAGGGGTGTGAGCACGCGAGGCAGGGCCAACATTGTTTATTGCGGATGTGTAGAACTACTAGTTCTGGAAAAAATACAGAACTAGATTCTGCTGGGAATTCTGTTCATATTCTACTTTATGGATGTTGATAGAAGATGATGATGAACATATAGTACACCCATGTATCAAAAGTTCTCAAGATTTTCAGCAAGTGACCTTCCTATGTCATAACGTTACAGCAAATGGAATTACACCAGTTTCCTCCAAAGTCCACACCCTGGCAACTTTTCCTAGACCTAAAACCGACGAGGAACTTTCCCGTTTTCTGGGGGATCCTCAACTTTTACAGAAGATTGGATGTGGGTATAGGGGCGGTCCTACAGCAAAAGGTCGTTGAAAAATCCCAACCCCCTCAAGTTTTTTTCTCGAAAACTCTGAAGAAGGCTTAGTAATCTAATCTATCCGACAAAAGCCAACAAAATAAAGCAACATTGAATGTTTCGACCATCCATTCTATTAATTTTTTATTAGAGAGTTCACACTGCTCTAACTTTGATGGCTTCGGCAATGAAGTGTTCACCGATTTCGATATCCCGCTTGAGGAAAGGGATGGCTGTCTCTAGGAGACAGCATTCGTATGAGGTCAGATCTGGGACTCCGAGGTTCTTCTCCACTCCGCAGCTTCCTAGCTGCAGCGGTGTGATAAAGTAAGAGACGTCGGAAACCACGTTTGACATGACCATTGCACATTCTGTTACTCCATCCACACCTAACAAACAGAAAGTGATTTTGGATCCAGTAAAATCGTTAAGTACCTACACCTGTTTTCACAATCACAGGCAATCAATTATCTAACCCATGTACTCAGTTTATATTTTTAAATGAAAATAGATTCCATCCTGAGAAGTTTGATACCTACCTACCCCACTCTCCTATGACAGCTGTACTTTTCATTCCATGATTTTTCTCTTTGGTGCGGCAGTGATGTCACACATTCGGGAGGCAATCCTGCCTAGGTGGGAGTGATGATTTCACGTCACCTCCACACGGAAATATATGTACCTAATTGAATAAATAAATATAGCTGAACTTTTCCGATATAAGATTTTGATAAAATGTAAGTATGAATTACCGATTTTCGACAGTTTTCTCACTTTTTGACATATTATGTCTGCTATGGCTCATAAACTAAAAAAACGTCACGGAAAATTGCTCACGAAAATATTTTGATGATTTCCGCTTACAACCGAGTCGTTGCTAGGGAAATGGTACTTCGTCGTTTTTCATCCCACAAAATTCGTTGACCATTCGTTCGAAAGCTCTCTATTTATCCAACCATATTATGTTAATTACTGCGAAGTGCGTGGCCAACAAGCTGAGTTATGAGCAAGGTTATTTGAATAATTGTGTACACTCAGGTGATCATTCTCAATAATTGATATTGTGAACATGATTGCGACCGCTTGTTAATTTCTGATGATTTTATTGAGCTGGTGTTTCGATGATTTGATTCATAGCAGGTGATCCAAATATTGCGAGAACGGTTTGATTTGTGAAGCGGTGGTTAAATAATTTTAATAGGTAATTTCTATGTTTTACACTCTAGGAAGCTGTAATTTCGTATGTCGCCTCTTTAGGACATTTACTTGACGATGCCCAGGGTCCGGATCAGATGAGTGGCTCTTAAAGCTAATTTCTATGTTTTACACTCTAGGAAGCTGTAATTTCGTATGTAGTCTCTTTAGCACATAAACGTGACGATGCCAAGGGTCCGGATCAGCTGAGTGGCTCTTAGAGCTTGCATGCGTGTCTGCAACACATACTTGTCTTCAACTAAGACATAAAATGTCCCGAATGTGTTGCAGACTCGTATGCAAGCGTTTCTTTTTCACTTCATTTTTTGAAATTTATTGTCCCCAAAAGGTGTTGTCAAACTCATCCTTTCTTTCGGAATGCTTAATTTATTATAGTAAATGCCTATACTGTATTATTATAGACTGGCCAGTCCATGAGTTGTTATCAAGTAAGTCGCAAAGGGCACTGTCTGGTGGGTTTGACATCCCTTACATTTAAAATCATCCTAAATGAAGTAGCTATTTTCAATTAAATAAAAATTAAAAAAAAAAAAAAAAAAAAGTTGTGCGTTATCATTCACACCCATCCCGCAAAAAGTGGAACACAACATAGATTTCATAATCGCTACTGTGGTGAAAATCACCCCCTCTTTTCAACAGCCTTTTTCAGGGCTACCAAAAAGAGGTAGACATGGCACACAAATGCTTATAAGACGTCGAGTTATAACTCCGTCAAACAAAATATTTCACCAGAGAGAAAATACGAAATTCTCTCTCAAAAGTGAAATATTATCAAATAACATACAAGGCGACCTCCCTAAACACTTACTGGGCGAGAGAGACGCGACAAGTATCTCGAACCAAGTCGCCTTGAACGAGAAAACTCAAACAGACAATCAAACGTCCTCTAAAACTAACAAGGACAGTTCTAGCAAGCCCACTCGCCAATCAGAAACTTTGATTGCGCGAGAGACAATAGGCGAACCAACCAGGAGGCGGCAAGCAACCACCTCTGGTCCAGCAGCCACCCCGGGGACCCCGTCTCAGCGACGGACGCGGGGAAGCCACCCCCGGGGAACCCGTCTAAACAACGGACGCAGGGAAGCCACCCGAGAACCCCGTCTAAACAACGGACGCAGGGAAGCCACCTCCGGGGACCCCGTCTCAGCGACGGACGCGGGGAAGCCACCCCCGAAGGACCAACTCAGCTATCATATTCACAGATTCTGAGAAAACAATGTGCGAGCCAATAAGAAAACACATGGTGAACTAATGAAATTAAGCGGACCAATCAGGGGGCGGCAGGAGGCGGCCACCTCCCTATAATTACCCCGCTCGGAGCCCTCCGAAATACATTCCACTCACCGCTTTTTACGACTACACTCTACAGTACGAAGATTCTACACGCTCTACGCTGACGACCCTTCTGCTCACGAGTTCCTCTCAGAACGGCTTTCTACTGCTCACAAGGCATATCTTCTCTCCTCACAGATCTCGCATTGGCATCTACGAGTCCAGTGATTATTTATCCTGCTCATTGCCCAACGTAGTTCTTCTGTCAGGACGCCACCCGGTACATCTATTGATATTCTCATTAGATCGTACGCCCGCTGGGACGTTCCGAGACGTGTCGCCCGGGTTTCGTAGCACTAAGCTCGTCACCGACCGCTGGGGCACGCCGATAAATTACTCAGCTCATCCGCTCTAATTTATCGTCCAAGGAAGCCTTTTTCAAGGCTACAAGGTAGGACCCTGACATCCGAGCAAAGGAAAGAAGCTCTGTCAAGCGAGTCCACCTTCCAAATCCTGCATCCTATACGGAGAGGTATTAAAAACGAGTTAACCAACTCGGGTACATCGATGGAGCGCCGCCCGTCCTACTTCCTCTTGCAAGAGGAAGCAGAACACGGCGCGGCCGGGAGCCCTAGCCCGCGCAGCGCCCCCTACCCGCTACTCGACTCGTCCGCTGTTCCTAGCGACGGACAAAGGCTCGATTCTCGCGAAGAGATCGCCTTACTACCTAACGTATTCATGAAGGAAACGTTAGGTCAAGCCTCACACACACAAAAGTTCGAGGATACCTTTCAGACCCGCTCTGAAGTCAATCATCATGATTCGACAAAGATATCTGAATATCCACGATATTCTACGCAAGGCTACCCGGCCGATCCGAGTATCAAACTCACTCCCAACTTGCTCAAAACAAAGGATACTTTTCAGTACCTCAACCAAGCCCAGTATATTCCCCCTACAGATATAAATCTTAGGCCGGAATATTACACAACGGCTCAGCACCAAACAGATCGAACCCAGCACCCACTAAGCGAGCCCAGTGCTCCACGCGGCTGCTACACGAACTATCCTCAAGTTCCTCCCGCCAAGCAAGCTGACCTTGGCGATTTCACTCACATTCCTTACAGAAATACCACAGGAACTAACCCGCATAACCAGAATATAAATGTCCCACTTGGTCTACCTACACCAAGTCAAACATATATAAATCCACTACAGCTACTTAATTTCTTATAACTCTGTAGTAGTAGGATCGCCCGTGAAGTTATCAACTATTATCCCATAAGTACATACCTTATACTTGATAAGGATTGCCGAATGAACCTCAAGTAGGTACCTACTTTAATTTATTTTTTCAAAAAAGAATGAAATGGACGTTATTCGGTCGCCGCGAATTTAATAATTTATATCTCGAACTCAAACAGGAGCACGACAGCAGTAAGAACAAAACGTAATCCAAGGCAAAGGTTCAGTAATTCAGGAAACAGAGAAACCGCTGCCTTTGACAGCGTTGCGCTATTAGTTCAGATAGTATTCAGGTAGGTTGCAATGGAGCCGTGTGCGATCGATCGCTGGTGGTTCGTGCAAAGGTACCTACCTATTTTATCTTACAGGCTGCCCTAGAGGCCTTTGCTTCCTTTATTATAATAAGTTCGAAGCAGTTGAGTCTGCCTGATTACTCTCAAAAGGTTGGCCCAAACTGATCAGGTCACTCTCCTCTGGAACTCTGGCCATGAGGGTTGAAGCTACGATGTTCTTGCTAAAAGAGGAGCCAATTCTTGGAGCCACCAAAAGCTCTTTACAAAATGTGGCAAATAATTGGGAGATCAAAAATAGAGAACAGTACCTACCTACTGGCAAAATTTCCCAAGCCTAAGTCAGGCAAAACCATTTGTGACTTTCTCGACAAAGAAAGTCTCCAGAAAACCTAATTGTAGGCCTATTAACTGGCTATAGCCCACTTCTATACCACCTGAAGAAATTTGAGAAACTAATAATGGAAACCTGTCGTTTCTATGAAACAGAAACGGAGGATGTCGACAACATCATGCGCTACTATGATGCACTTGGTCAAATCAGATTCAATATCCTTGGAAAAGATATCTTATCTCCCGATGATTATTCCAGGATGGTCGATGCCGACCTTCTCCGGTTTGCTAAAACATGGGAAGAAAAAGATGTCGAAAAACCCTTTTCATTGGGGTAATGTAGCCTGGGGGCAATCCACAATAGATCCTTTGGGTCGCAGTTGAGAGTTTACAGAGTCTCAAAGTCCCTCTACCATAAAAAATAGAAAACATAGGTATATTATCTATAGGTATTTGAAAAATATAATAAATATCTCCATACGAAAGAAGATAGGTACCTATATATAATTATCACAGCTCCAAGAGAAGTTTTTGAATGACTATTAGTGTTCATTAAACAATTTCCATAATTTCTGGTGTCATAAGCCAACAAATGATACGATGTATTGCTATTACCATTTAGCCCTTTGGCAAGCGAGACAGCGAATCGCCCGGCTGCAAAAGCTGCTGACAGGATTGCGCTTGATCTTCCGTTTTTTGCCCTTACTACGTTATCCCCAGCAGCCTGAATCGCTCTAGTAATTTTCACCACTTCTTCCTTGATATTTGAAAGATGCGTGATAAATTCTTGAAAATCATCAGATTATTTTATATTTTATTGAATGTGATCTCGATAACTAGTGTACCTAGGTAGATACGTTAATTTAGGCATTAAGATTAATGATATCATTATTATTACGTAGGTAACGATCAATTTTTCCTGAATCAAACGTTGTGGAGGTAAATTCTCGATGAAGTTCTACTTAGCATATATGTATCTCATTTTTTCTCAACTTTACAGGAAAGGCTTGGTACCTATTCGAAGCTCAATCCCATATTACAGAGAAGACGTAAGGACCAAAGTAGGGATATCTCTGTATTAAAGGTGGATCAAAAATAATATCAATATTACTAGTATTATATGTGAAATAAGAATAAAGGTATGTAGGGAATGCTCGTCCATAAAAAAGTCATAGCACGGGATAAGATAACTATATGTGATGTTGACTGACGATTTGAGATTATGTGAAGCTGACAAAAACCTCTATAGTAGGTAGCGCTGTAGACAATTGAATCGATGAAATATTGCTAAAAACAGGTCGTGCGCGAAAATACGAATCCAACGATGTTCATAATTCAAATGCAAATTTTTTGAGATATACGATGTTAAAACTTCAACGACGAAACCTTCATGTTGAAAATAACGAACTGATAAAAATAATGTTGAATGGCGTTACGTAGGTAGGTACCGTATTGAGCTGCGTGCAAGGCCTCGCATGTGACAAGACTGGCACTACTGAATTTGGAGAATGGCCACCGATTATAGGGACGTCCACTGTTTCAGGAGCTACCTGCGAATTTTTTCAAATATAAATGAATAGTAAATAATCATTAGAATACATAATATATGGATCAATGTAAGGCCAATGGCCAATGTGGGCCAATATGTGGACCTACCTACTTTTTACTTAGCTAAAGTGCACTAAGAACACGAACTAGTGAACAAAGACCCACGATCGCTGTTGGATTTCTCTTCTTCTTCGTCCACAAACGGAATATAAAATTCCTCAATAAAATTTTGTGTAGGGTAAAATTAATCAAATATGACAATCATTTTTTCACTTAGGTGCCGCTAAAAAAATGGGCGCCTTTGCTTGAGGGTAAAGGGCCGGTTTATCAGCCCCATTTGCTAGACTTTTGGACAATGTCCGAATTTTTTCAAAAACACTCGCTGGTGTAGTTTTTGGTTTATATCATTAATAAGTATATTTCATTTATTTATAAGTGTATTATAACCCTTATAAGCTTAGATGACACCTGATATAGGTTGTCACTTTAGGATACCTGATACCCCAGTAGAGTCCAGTGGAACGGCTAGAGAAGTTTCTGACATAAGCCTGCTTTCAGAAACATAAATTGTGCTCAAAATGATGTAATTTTGCTAGAAATAGTGTAATCTGGAAAACTTGAAAAAAATTTAAAATGCTGTAACTTCAAAACTACAAAACATCATACACAACATGCATAGGGACGTCCGTGTAACGCATGCAATACTTAGCAATAATTATGTCTATTAATCAAGTTTTCTTATTATTATGGCCATATAGGTAGGTACTGTTTGGTTGGACATGGAGATAATACCGATTTTGTTTCCACATCATTTTCGGCAGTTCTAAAATTCAGCAAACTCGGATCCGAAAGTGTCCATTTCATCAAGAATCGCCCAATCAGTGATTAGTACTTAGAGATTTGACTGAAAATTGATGAATCGGCTTAATAGGTACTCGTGGTAAGTAGACTTACACATGGATGGGATTCGTTAACTTCAAATGAAGTGTATGCTGTGTTTCGTTTTCATAATGAAGTAGGAGTAAATTGTTCACAATTTACCTGGAGAACTTCAGCTAGCAAAGTGTTGGCTCGAATAACATTGAGAGTGGCGAGCCCAAACATCTTGCAAGGATCAACGAAGCGGTTGACCTTTTTGAAGACTTCGCAAGCGACTGGAAGAGTGCTGTTTACTGGGTTTGAACAAACCACTATGAATGCCTTTAATAGGGAGAAAGACACTGATGAGGAGGTTTAAAATATATTGATTTATACTTTGTGAGTAGAAGCATAACTAGATAAAAAATGTTTCAGCCATGTAGCATAATCGTATGAGGGAATAAAATAAAATATGAGGGTGACTAGATCACAACTTCCTTTCATGACGACACAATTTTGTTTTTTCTCTCATTATTCGAGTTATGAAGGCTTATGATTAGGATCCCGAACACGCATAAAATTTACGTTCCTGGTTACAGAAGAGCTCAAAACGCAAATTTCAAAAATAGGATGTCGGGCGCCGAAGCAACGCCATTAGGAAGTAGACGTTGATATGATTAACACAACAAGTTTATGAATTACCTGAGGGCAGTAAGTGGCTGCAGATTTGGACAATTCCATAACAGCACGGCAGTTTACCGTCAACAAGTCGTCTATCGCGTTCTCGACTTGTTTTTCCATGTGGAGACCAGCGCAGATTATGACGATATCGGCGCCCTGGAAGATGAACCACAGTAGGTACGGATAACCATTTGGAGCGGAGACATAAACACAAACACTATTAGTGTAATCAGCATTTATACTTTCTAGGAACACTAGGTGTTTGAGTAAGTCATGATATAGGCGGGAAATGGGCGCCAACTACTAGTAATTATCATCACATTAATGAAGACATTTTATCGCGTTCTCGCGTACTTGCATTAATCGATGGAGTATGTGCGACTCTGAGTACCAACTAGAATTGTTTGCTTCTAACAGGGTTTTTTCATCTGGGCGTGAAAAAAGACGTGTGCGTGTGTGTGTGTGTGTGTGTGGGGGGGTGGGGGGGGGGGTGGGGGGGGGGGGTTGCAAACTCCGGCCCAGGAAAAATATAAATTTAAAGCAAACCTACCTAATTCTATGTACCTACCTAATAAAAATAAATAAAAAATAAAATTATGCGTTCCAACATGTATAACGAATTGTAAAATATAATCTTGGTATCATCTTTCATTTTGAACAGCCTGAAAGTCTACTCTGGTAGCCTATCACTTCATTGACTAAAAAATTCCTTAAAATGTGGATGTGAAGTACTCAACAATTTCAACCTTCAAACTTATGAAAGAAATCCAGGGGAAAAATGAGGAATGTCAATTTGATTTGATTTGATTCAATTTTTGGATTTTGGGCTGAGCACACCTGTTGATCCTTGTCACACCATGGTGTCTCATATCTCCTATACGCGTGTTCCAGTAAAATAGAAGGATAGTCAGGTTTCTTTGAAAAAATATCCCCTTGTCAACCCTGTTTTATCCATATGAAAATTTCATCAGAACTTCATTATTTGTATAGGTAACTTTTCATTGTGATTATTGGATTTACTATGTACCCTAATTAACAAAGTTTTTTGTTTTTTTTTTTTTTTTTTTTTAAATAAATGATAACTTTATTATTCATAGAATGCTACAGTTTTGCTCAAAGTATATAGTAGGCTTTGCCTAATTAACATGGAACGTGAAGGAAGGTACAACCCAGCGGCTGCCCTTAACCAGAGTAGTCTATTCGTTGTCTGAAGCTAAGAGAAAATCTTGGGGGCGTTTTCTTTTTAGGCGACGTTGTCTTGGTAGCAAGGGGGGATTTAGGGGAATAGCCGCTACCAGCGGATTGCTATGGTCTGACATGGTATGGTGGATCTTGGCATATTTTTCCTTGATCAGTACTTCAACTGTTGGGATGTCCAAGTCTTGGTGCAGAGTACTGTTTCGCACAAACCATTCAGCTCCAGTTATCAAACGAAGTACTCTATTTTGGGTAACTTGTATCTTGTTTATGTGCGTTTTGGCAGCGGATCCCCATATTTCACACGAATAAAGCCAAATTGGTCGAATCAATGTGAGGTATAGTAGCCTTTTAGTGATTAGAGGGAGTGAAGAACGGTTGTCTAACAAATGTTTTAGTTGTCGTATTCTGCATCGTATTTTGTGTACAAGGTGTTTGATGTGGACTTCCCATGTTAATTTTGGATCTAAATAGACTCCCAAGTATTTGGTGGACGATTTGATTGGAATTTGGGCTCCGTTGAAGGTCAATCCATCTATCAATCGTTCATGGCGAAGAGTGAAAAGGATAGATACTGACTTTTGAGGGTTAATCGATATGCGCCAATCGTTGCACCAACCGGAGATTCTATCAAGATGAGACTGTAATTTTTGCCGCACGTCACTGGTTTTTTCCCCCTGGGTCAGAATTGCTTTGTCATCAGCAAAGTCAGCCGTGACAATTGCATCGGTCGATGGTGCATCGCTCACATAAACCAGGTACAGGAATGGCCCCCATACACTTCCCTGGGGAACTCCAGCACGAATGCTCTTTGATTTGGATAAAGCGGAACCACATTTTACGCTATAGGTACGATTCGAAAGGTAGGACTGGACAACAAGGTAATGAGTGTCAGGTAAGTACTGTTTGATCTTGGAAAGGACACCATTGTGAAGAACCTTGTCAAACGCTTTTTCTGAATCTAGGTAGACTCCCAAGCAGACCTGCTTTTTCTCATAAGTGTCTAAAATTGTGTCGATGACGCGATGAAGTTGCATTTGGCATGAGTGTTCTCGACGAAACCCGAATTGAGAATCAGGTAGGAGAGGAGTAAGAAATTGTAAAAGATGAGGGAGAAATAGCCGCTCAAAAATTTTGGAAAGAAGAGACAAAAGGCTGATTGGACGATATGAATGTGGGTTGTCTTGATGCTTTTTAGGTTTTTTAACCATGATGATGTGTGCATGTTTCCATTTATTTGGGTAATGTGAAGTACGTAATATTCCATTATAAATTTGTGTCAACATCACAATCCCTTTACGAGGAAGAGCTTTCAGAAGGTTTTGTGTAATGAGGTCGGGTCCAGGTGCTTTCCTTCCGGGAGATCTTCTTATGACATTCATAACTTGGCCAGGAGTGAAGAAGAGAGAAAAGGGCTGAAGTTGTAATGGTTCATCCATTATTTCGGCAATTTTAGCTGAGTGTTCGGGTCGAATTTCTGGATTGGGTGCAAATTGTTCATAAAGCAGTTCACAGAATATATCTGCTTTTTCTTGAGGTGTTGAGAACCAACGCCCATCTTGTTTCAATGGAGGAATACTATGGTATTCCTTAGTGAGGACCTTAGTTTTTCTCCATAGGGACCCATCTGTATTGTTTAGAGATGCAATTTCGGTGTGAGCTGCTGTCTGCTGTTCGTTCTCCAAGGCTTTTTTCAATAATCTTGTAGCTCTATTGTATTCAACTTTGTCCTGTGAATATTTAGTTGATTCCCACCTTCTTCTAGCTAATCTTTTGCATGATAATAGGTTTGAAATATTAGGTGATAAAGTGGTAGAATGTCTATGATCCTTTGGTGAAGGCGAGGCTGAAGAAATACCAGCTGCCATATGAACTGCATTGGTGCAGGGCCGCCACATAGGGGGGGCAAGTGGGTACTGTTGCCCCGGGCCCGGGCCCAGGGGGGGGGGGCCCGGTCCGGTCCTGTATTTAGTAAATAAAGTATTTTAGAATTTATAGGCCTACATAAAACAGAGTGTATTACACTTGACGGGCCCTGATCAGATTATATTTGATTTACTACACCAGACTGTTTCTCTTAAACGATGGCCCAAAATATTACTCTTTACCCTTTACCGTCTTTACCAGTAGGCACTCGACTGAAGACTTGGGAGAGAGCATCTATGGGCCAAGAAATGTTGAATTCCCTTGCCATTCTCAGCATTAAGCACAAGTTAGCATCCAAACTTGACTTTTCTAAGGTTATTAAAGAATTTTCACTTAAAAGGGCACGAAAGTTTTAAGTGCTTTGTCTTGTATTTTTCAATCGCAAATACACTTTTCCTCACTTCACTTTATTAGTTTTAAAATGTTTCATTTTAATAAAACATGAAATTATAGCCTATTACAGTTTTCTATATTTAAAAAGTTTTACACAATTATAATTACAATTACAGAATGCTATTATAACTCACCAAAACAAATTTCTCATTTTACTAATTCATATTTTTGATAGTTTTTCACTAGATAATTCTTGTATCTTTTGTTGTTATAAATATAATTCTTTACTGCATAGCTTCATTACAAGTAGATAAACTGTAATAAAACAATTATATTTTTGTAGATTTTTTTTTTTCAAAATTAATAAATGTATTCTTTCAAACATAATCATTGTTTCAATTAATTCCTTCAGCCATCTTGTATACAGAGACTTTCCTTTTTAATCCGTCCATAACATTAAAATAAAGTTAATTGTATGTGTTGATTAATGATTATATGAAATTTAGTCAATCATCATTTCTGTCACAATCGTCCAATTGAGGAATGAGTAAATTGGAACTTCTCTGAATACGCCCTCTATTCACAAAGAATTGTATTTAAAGCAGTTAAAATAAAAATCCTATGACTGATTGGATATAGAATTTTTGTTTCACGGTAATTTATGGCATTTTTATGGTTTTGTAATTGGTTGGTAATTACTAGAGTATGAATACTTGAATTTTCAATTCTTAAGGCTGTGCGAACGCGAGGCCCTCGCTCGTCTTAGCCCGAGAGAGCGCTCTGATGATTGCGGGTTGCCGACTCAGTTCAATGGTAGCTCAACTGGCAGCGCCAGCGGCAGTCAGCAAGAGGGGAAGTTGATATCTCCCCCACCCATCCATGCCCATAAAGCCACACCGATACACCGCCGGCCAACCCCGGCCCAACCCCCCTCGCCGGCAACCGGCAGTCCTAGAGTTTTTGTTTTTATTTTTTCTAAACCATCGTGGAAAAAGCGAGTGCATTACTTTCAAATAAAATGATCGGTTTTTGTGACTGTAGTTAAGAAAAAAAAGGTTTCTTCATTATAATAGGAATGCTAAAAAAAGAAAGTCATCATTCTTTTCATACATAGGTTCATAGTATTTATCTGTAAAGATTTATTAACTTTTTGCGTCTTTCTTTATTAAATATTCTGCGACTCAAAATAAAGTTTAGAACTTTTGTCTTTTTGCGCAGTTTTTAACAATTTTTTTAAAAACAAATATTAATGAAATTTAAGTACGTTTTCCTTCCTATTTTTTTTTTATAATATAATAATGTTCCAGTCCATTGTTGATAGGTAAACTTTGTTTGATTAAAAGTCTGCAAAAATAAAAATTCAACCATTACTAGCATTTTTAACCATTTTAAAGCAAAATTCTCGAATTTTTTCATCGCAAGGATGGCAATTTTATCTCAACCCTTTGAGGAGCTATAGTTTGGCACATAAATACATACACATTACATCTTACATAGCATTTCCAAATCGACTTCGACATTTTCCAATTAGAAATGTACACCTTCAAAATGGCATGATGAACAGTTTCTAGGTTTCGACATTTTCTAAACAGGTTTCGACATTTTCCAAATATAAAAGTAAGGAACAACAACTGTGACACCCTATAACATACAAATTACAAATTGAAGATGGGAAGTGGCCTAAAATATATATATATAAAGAGAACTTAATGACGTCATAGGGGAACGACTACGACCTCACCCCGCATCCGACTGAGGGGGAACCTCAATGCAATTCTTTTTTTTTTTTTTTTTTTTAATTCCTATCGGCTTCTTGTCCAATCCATTTGGCAACCATCTGGGAGCTTACCCGCACAATCCCCTTATGGACAGGGCTCTTCGTAAGCACATAAATGATAGGGTTTGGTTAATTTTACATACTTCACCTTTTCATACAAAAAACTTATTGGTAAGTAATGCAAGCATTACAGGGACGTCCCTACGAATGGGTTGTACATGGTTCTGCGAATGAAATACATGAAATAGCGAATAGATCGTGATTATTACTGGACATCAATATGTTACGAGCAGAACTGTTTGTACAAATTGGTTGAAAGTATCACGGTGTATCGGTAATTTCCCCGCCCCAACACTATGCAATTTAATTACTGAGAAAAGTTTCTCAGAAAAATTCAATTCTTCGCACAGACTAGTAAAATAATCGAACAAAACGAGAATCATCAAAATCGGTTAAGAATCGCGTAAATAGTAGGTACCATCACGCGCCATCACAAAAACTCGTCATCAAAAAGAAAAGATATCCCATCAAAAGTTTAGTACATCTATACCAAAAGATAAAAAATAATGATTATAGATAATAATAAACATAAATAATATAATGCAATTAAATTTAAAAAGATGACTAAAACCAATATGTGTCAGAATGGCCTACTCCTTTTAACCCCACCTATATTAAATCTGCAACTTCCATGGATACTTTTTACCCATGCCATATGCAAAAGGTGGTTCACTATTCTCTCCACAACTTGCGGGAGCTAATGGACTCGGACGGGAGAGTTATTGGATGGGAATCTTTCGCAGAGCTGCTGCAGCTACGGGAAAATGGAAGGACTGAACTTAGGGAACAAAATTAAAAAACAACATGTCAACTTTAAAACCAGAAAATGAAAGTAAATTTATCACACCAATTACTGAGCAGAAATGTGGCAGACGACATAAAATATTGTAAGGTAAGCAGATTTCGGGCTTTGAGGAGTGTGAGGGTACTGTTGATTTCATCAAAATCATCAATGATTTCATTGATGTTTTAAACTCTAGAAGCATCAAAGAAAATAATTCAAAACAAGCCATCAATGAGGGTGACATTTTTTGCAAGCTTGAGAAGGCAGAGAATTACATCAGATCCTTGAGAGAAAAAAGTGGGAAACTGGCGCAGAAGGAATCCCAGAAAACTGGTTTCATTGGTTTCCTGATTTCCATCAGCAGTGAGAACTTTGTGCGATAGATTGGTAAAACATGAGAAAGTTTTAAAATACACACCCAGGCATAATGTTAGCCGGGACCATCTGTAGAGATTTTTTGGTTACATGAGAAGGAGAGGAGGAAAAAATGATAATCCGAGTGCCTATGAATTTTGCCATTTTTTTCAGAAAATTAATTATTCACAAACAATTACATGAAAGTGATGCCTACAGAGGAAATGCCGTTACCACTGAACAAAATTGATTTGCTTAAGATTATATTAAAGAAAGTTATATGAAAAAATTATATAAAAGAAAGTATCAATTTATCTACTCCTAAATCGAGTATGGTGGATTCCAGAGTTTTACGAGAAGAATACGACAATGACGACTGTCCCGAGTTACAAGAAACAGTTTTTCCGATTTGGTGTGGGAAATAGTTGAGTATGTTGCTGGATATTTAGTGCGAGCTCTAGGACGGACAATCAAATGTTAAGAATGTTTATCCACAGGTTCAAACGAGAACTGGCCTTTGAATCCAACTGTCAATTTTATTTCAATAAAAAACGGAGGAGAATTGATTCAGCGGTCATCATAAATATGTCAATCGAATATGTAACATCTGCGAAACAATCTTCAAGACTAACATCGTTTTAAAAAACAAAATCAAATGCAAGATCGACCACTACACTTACAAATTCGTTCCCCACTGCTCATTTATGAATATCTTCATTGAATCATCCCACTTTGCGGAGAAGAAAATCGTAGGATGTGGTTAATTGAGAGCACGGGAAAAGTTTATTTCACTATCAGGATCAAAAAATACATCACAGATTGTCCAGGAGCCAGGGCCGAAAATAAATAGTAATTTGAGGAGAAGGTTTGAGATAAGATTTTGAAAGTTTGGTCCGTTCTGAGTGAGAAAACTTTGTCTGCCATCTCAAAATTGGTGGAATACAAAATTTGGTTAATTTAAAAAAAATTAAATTTTTAATTAAAAAATTGGTTAATTTGCCCATTTTAAAGTTTTTTCTCTAATAATACAGAATTTTTTATACTTAGAAAAGTTATAGAGCATAAAAAAAAGATGTTATCCCAAAACTCTGAATTATCTTTCAAAATAAGCGAATTATAAACAATTGAAAATCGGGCTAGTTTTGGGCTAGTCCTCTTCTCCCCGAGTCGAGACTTTTTCCCTTCAAAATCACTTAGTGGCATTAATATTGGTCTGATTTCAGTCTTCTAAAGCTCATTCTGCTGAAGATTAAATACTTTCCAAGGTTTGCATCGAGCATAGTTTAGCTGAGACCTTTCCCTATGGACTTACAGTCGAACTATTGAATTTTGTGCCATTTTACACATAAAGTTAGCAAAAACGGCATTTTACTTTGTACTTCAATGAGAAACGGTCTGAGCAAAAACTTTTTGAAGCGAACTTTGGAAAGTATTTAATCTTGAGTAGAATGAGCTTTGGCAGACAGAAATAAGACCAATATTAACGCCACTAAGTGATATTGAAGGGCAAAAGTCTAGACGGAGGGCGGAGAGGACTGGCCCCAAATTAGCCCCTAGTTTCACTTGTTTGTAATTCGCTTATTTTAAGAGGTAATTCAGAGTTTTGGGATCGAATCGTTTTGTTTTTTTATTCTCTACAACTTTGCTACGTATAAAAGTTTCTGTAGGATGTACGGTTTAGTTATTATTAGAGAAAAACTTTTAAATGGGCAAATTAAGCCATCTTAATGAAGCCGCCATTTCGTATTCCACCAATTTTGAGATGGCAGACAAAGATTTTCTCACTCAGAACCGACTAAATTTTCAAAATCTAATATCAAACCTTCTCCTCAAATTACTACATATTTTCGGCCCTGGCTCCAGGACACCAGGGAATCGAAGAACAAAAATTACGACAGAGGCTCAAAAACATTATTCAATTTAAAGTTGAATTTCTTCTTCTTCTAATTCTCATGAGTTCTTTTCTAATCCGCATGAGTTGAAGTTAGTTTTAAACTAATTGCTTGCAACATTCTATTTTTTCTGCACTTTTTTATCATTTGAAATAAACTATCTTAGTGGTAACAGATTCTTATGCTCATTTTATTTCACATGGTGGAAAATTTTTTTTTTTTAAATTTGGAAAACTGTAGTACTAAGGAAGTGTTTCCCGTCAGTAGCATGTACAATTTAGAAACACTTTTCGAGCGAGCACAGTGAATTGTCGCCGATTTCTGAAACTCGCGAAATTCCAATTTTTCTGGCACGGTTTCAAGCAACTCACAAATTTTTTAAATTGTTTATGCCGAAATGGAATCGCATATGCTTTCCAATGATGACCATCTATTTGATTTTTTTTATGAATAAAAATTGGTTTTCTAGCCAATTTTAGAAGGAGGAACATAATTTATGAAAGTAAAAAATTCCAGTCATGCAGCATCATCGTATGAGCAAATTTTCTCTAATTACCTACTATTAAATGTTAAATTGTATTGAAATTTGAGCAATTTCAATAGAAAGAAATCGTTAAAACTCGGCCCTTCGGGCCTCGCCAGAGGACAAGCCCCCTGGACCCCCGGATGGTTACTGCGTAGATCCTTCGGCTAAAATTCAAGAAACATGGAACATGCTTTAGCCGTGTTTTATCTGTATGCTGTTTGCTTTTACTATGAATTTGTTGTCTGTTGTTTTAATTTAGCTCTTTACGGGCCTGCTTTTCAAATTGCTCGTCATTTCATTCACCTCTTGATGTCCCAAAGGTATTCTTATTATTAAGAAATCGAAAACATCTGAAACGTCGAAGAACACATCGCAACTAAAAGCCTAGGTTACTAAGATCCTTTGGTTACTTTTTGGTAAAAACGATGATTTTAGTTATAACCTAGCACTTTCCAAGTTGAAAAATTAATGGCCTTGTTTTGTAGTAGAGTTCTCGGAATTGACAGTTGGACTAAATTTTTTAATGAGCCGGGTAGGTACTAACAAGTTACTTAAAAAAACTCGAACTCAGAACTGCCCTCTTCAGTGAGAATGACCCATATATAAATTTCTCCCTTGAGGGGAAAAACGATAGATCATGGACATGTCAAAGTTGTAGACATTACTTTACACTCTGTTGGGATGATGGAAAAGTGAAAATGGACATTACTTTCCACTCTATTGGGATGTTGGGAACGTAATAATGGACATTACTTTCCACTCTGTTGGGATGTTGGGAAAGTAAAAATGGACATTACTTTCCACTCTGTTGGGATGTTGGGAAAGTAAAACAGAAGTCTAGGAAGGTTAGTCGGTTGTTGAGGAAGGCGGAATTAGGCTGTACTTCATTTTTTTACTCCAGTTCTACAAAAAATCACCCTGTTGCCATGGTGATGCTAACCTAATGGGAGCAGTTAGGGGGGGAGGGAGACGATCGAGGGGGCGGTCGCCCGGCCTTCGGGAGCAGAGTGGGGGATAGGCTTTCCCCGCCACGTCCTAGCAGTTTGAGATAAATCCGCTAGGGGCGCAGTTTGCAGCTCCAGTTTTACCTATTTTCCAAACTCGTAAATTGACCGTTTTCTTTTGTGGAGCGGACAGAGGATGGAAAATAGACTCCAGCGTGATTTAAATCATGCAAATCGGTCCACAAATGCCTGAGAAAGTGTTAAAAAACCATGAAATCTTGACTATTTTCATACAATTTAAATTCAGTTTAAAATTTTCTTTCCTCGAGGAATAACTACAAACGAAATTGAACTAATCAAGCTTTGGAGTGTGAAAATTGATCAACTACTTAAAATGTTATGATAATAAAACCTCCTGAAGGAGGGTTTGAACAGCCTTAAGTTGCACTTTACTTTTGATTAAATGTTGAATAAAACGTAGTGAAGTAGTAAGAGTTCAGCCCTTCAAATGTTCTTATTCAAACACTGAACCTTGGTAGGAAATATAAATGATTTTAGCGAATTTTCTTAGAAAATTTCTTGGAAAATTTTAAAATAAAATTTTCAAAAATTTTCTTCATCGAAATCTGTTTTGAGGCATTCTGAAATGATTCCTGGATGTTAACGCTTTTTTATATGTATGTATATATATATGTATGTGTCATTCCAGACGATAACTCTCGATAGAATTGAGATAAAAACTTCGTTCTATCGCCAAAAAATCAAACAAGGATTCGTTCTTTCGCCAAAAGAAAGGATGAGTTCGTTGGACAACACTTTTTGAGCACATTAAATTGGTAAAATTTCAAAAAATGTACTAAAAAAAATCACAAAAAATGACAAAAAAAGGCATCGGTGTTTTTATTTTTATTTTTTTTTTTTTTTTTAGCCGAATATTACTCAAATAAAGTGTATCAAATATGAAGTTGGTAATTTAAAAATTAAAGCTCAAACCTATGTTCAAAATTGTAAGGTAAAGTGGGGCAAGTGCACTTTCGGGGCAAGTGCACAACTGGCCTCTGACTACCTAGCCCTATTAGTTACCGAGGTGGCATCTATGGTGACTTCAAGTAAATAATATCTTCTTCACTTCTGAAACCTTCCCAGAGCTCTTGTGACGCCTATAACCACAGGGAAGGTTCTACGCGTGGAAGTGTTGATTTCAGTAAGGACCTCAAGTTGACAGGTAAGTTTTTATCTATATTCATCCAGCAAAGTGCCACATTATTTCCAAGTTTTTTAATGTCAGACAGTATTTTAGATGTCGATCATTAATAATAACACTTGTTGGTCGCTCAATTCGATTTTCTTTAGAAATAATGTACTGGTGTGCACTTACCCCATACAAATTCATTGAAGGGGCATGTGCACACGGAAAGTTGGGGTAAATGCACACTGTTGTGCACTTACCCCAGTGATGATAAGGGGCAAGTGCACAGTAGTGTGCACTTCCTCATTCAAATAAATTCGAAGACAACAAGTTGTGTAATTAAGTAAATGGATAATTACCGTGTATTATAATACTAATAAAGTAAAAGTATAATATAATGAAGTGTTATTATTATGTGATTTACTACTGAAAATATTTACATTATTTATGTGCGTTGATTATTGATTTGACTTAATTTAGTATGTATGCTCATAGGTAAGTAAGCAAATACGCTGAGTAAGTATCTTACTCAGGTACTTAAGTACTAAGTGTTTTTTGCAGGACGCTCCAACTTCAAGATGGTAAGAAATTACAAAAGAAAAACCGATCGAGGAATGTCATATTCACGCGAAAATCTAGCGGCTGCAGTGGAAGAGGTTAAATCAGGACGAATCAACATGTATCGAGCATCAAAGGTATTCAGAATTCCATTTTTTACTTTACGAGACCATGTGAAAGGCAGAAGAGGAGTTAAGTCATCCTCTCAAGGAAGATCAACTACTTTCTCTGCTGAAGTAGAAAAATCCATAGCAGCTGGACTCATGAAAATGGAACAATTTGGGTTTGGATTGTCCAGAAAAGAAGTTTTGGACTTAGTGGGTGAGTTTGTTGAAAATAACAAAATAAGTACACCATTCACAGACTCCAGACCCAACCTCGATTGGCTCCTTTCATTCATGCAACGAAATAATTTGACACTTAAAAAACCCCAAAGCGTTGAAATTGCTAGAAGACAGTGTATAGACCCTTTCATAATTTATGGTTACTTTGAGCAACTTGAAAATACTATTAAATGCCTCGGGCTTGAAGATAAGCCTCATTTGATTTTCAACTTAGATGAGACTGGGTTCGCTCGAGACCCTTCAAAAACAAAGGTAGTGGGAATGAAAGGGCAACCGTCCATAAGAACTACTAGTTCACCCGGAAGGGACAATGTTTCTGTTCTGCTGACAGTATCTGCCAATGGAGGTAAGCTTCCTCCATTAGTAATATTCAAAGGCAAAAATATGTGGGATGAATGGCAACCATCAAAGGAAGAAGCATTTCCTGGTACTAGCTATGCAGCTACCTCCAATGGCTGGATGGAGTCTGATGTTTTTGAAGGGTTTTTCGAGAAAACATTTCTACCATTACTAGGGGACGAAAGACCAGCTCTAGTCATCTGTGATGGTCACAAAACACATGTTTCGTTGAGGTTAATTGAGCTAGCACGTCGTGAGAGTGTTGCAATTGTAATTTTGCCACTTCATTCAACACATCTGTTGCAGCCCCTTGACCTATCCGTCATGAAATCATTAAAAGCCAGTTGGGATTATGAGCTAGTGAAGTGGCAAAAGAATCATATTGGACAAAAATTGCCCAAAAAACAATTTGTCAAAATGTTACGTTTAATATGGACAAAACTAGATCCATCCGTCATCCAGGCCGGTTTTCGTAAGGGGGGAATATATCCACTCGATAAAAACGCTATACCAGAGGGAATTTTTGACCCTAAATCTCTAAAACGATGGAAAGATCAACAACAGATTGGTACCAAACAGGCTCCAGTTTTGCCTACTAACCAAGGAGATATATCTGTGGTACCCTCTCCTGTGGCTAACCAATCCATAAATTCCTCAACGCCACCATATCCTCACCCAAACAGCCATTTAGACTCACTTCAAGGGAGCCCATCAACTTGTCAGCGAGACTTAAACCTGCCCACTTTCGAGGAGCTACTATTGAAAACTATTGAAAGCCACAAGATGGAGAGCAAAAATAAAAAGACTAAGGTCGCCCGAGGTTCCAAAGTGATTACGTCAGATGAAGTGTACAACAAGCTTCAAGACCAAAAACGAAAAAAAGAGAAATGGAATACCTGAAAGAAGCAAAGAAAGCCCACAGACTACAGAAAAAACAAATGTCAGAATCAAAACAGAGAAAGCCTAGGAAGAAAAAAGATGTAAGGAATGAGAGTTCATCTGAGACAGAGGAGGAAAATTACAGTATCAGGGACTCCGACGAATTAGAAGACTGGGAAACTTTTATTGAACAGATGGCTGAAGAACAAGAAGAAGAGAATTTGGCGTTCAAGAACCCTAATGAAGCGACCATTGGAGATTGGGCTCTTATCAAGTTCTTGGGAAAGGCTAATGTTAAATATTTTGTTGGAGAATTGGTTGGATTTGAGCATGGAGATCCATTGTTTAAATATTTCAGGAAGTCTTCGGTAGTCAATGGCTCCACTTCATTCAAACCCCCTCCCAAAGAAGACATAAGTGCTGTGGATCACAACGATATTGTCTGTGTTCTTCCACCACCCAAGTCAGGAAGACGGGGGGAAGTTATCTTCCAAGTTGATTTTTCACATTACAATGTTCAGTAGTTTCAATGTTTATCATTTTAAATGTTGCTCATATTCGAGAGTTAGGTACGTTTTCAATTTTATGTAGAGACCACAGCTTCCTGATTGAATATTGAGTTCAGAAACATACAGGTTCAGTTTCACATACTTTAAATTTTGCTCATATTGGAGATTTAAGTTTTTGGTTAATAATTTTCAATAATGAACCTTTGTAATCGAACAAGAACAAATAATTTTAATTTTACATTAAATTGAGCACAGCTTATTAAATGTGTATTGAGTTGAGAAATATTGCGATGATATTACTAAGACCGACATGCAAACTACGTATTTATTCGAAAATTATGTGATTATTGGAATTAGATCAGCAATGTTCTATTTTAAGTTAAGTTGAAGACGGTTTTTAATTTTATATTGAGTTTAGCAATGTTTTAAGTTTAAATTGTTGTGCATTGTTTTTATTTTATATCGATTTTAACAATGTTTTATCTTGAAACTGCAAGTTTAAAAATGCAATAATGAAGGCTGTGAGTTGTAAAAATAAAGACTGTTTACGAAATAAATATATTATGTGTAGCAAAAAACGTTTTTCCAGATGTCATTTTATTGTTATGAATTTCCTTCATTTCATGTGATCTGACCCAAGGAGGAAAAAAGTCCATAACTTCATCAATTTTCATCCGATTTTGAAAAACCAAAAAGCAAAATCATGTACAGAAGACATGTTATTTGCACTTACCCTGTCATCGGCGTCCTTAAAAGCGGGAAGGAATAATGGGGCAACTGTGCACTTACCCCATTTTGATGGGGCAAGTGCACTCTGAAACCTTTTGAGAAATTTATATTTTTAGAAATTATATAGTTATATAAAATCAAATTCACGATAAGCATTTCAATAAAGAACTATCTGACAAATACAAAAATATAAAAACCATTGGGATAACTGAAAAAACAACGTTACTATCACAGTTCAAAGTGAAAGTTTGTAAAAATTGGTGTGCACTTGCCCCACCTTACCTTAATTAAATTTCATTAAAATGGGCTACAAAATCGATAAAAATGTAAAAAATTCTAGAAATCCAATAGGTATCTTTGATTAAATAATACGAGTAGAATGTTATTTAGAACAAATTTTTCAGCAATAAAATTGATAGTTAACAATTTTTTGCAGACAATATGACGAATTTGAGCAATAAAATTAATAGTTAACATTTATTTTGCAGACAGTCAATTTCAACTTGAGCGTTGCTAAGTGATGGAAGGCCAAAAATCATAATGTGAATATCGTAAACGTTAGCGTCTAAGACGTCCAGAATAATTAAAATTTTGCAATAAAATTGGTAGATAATAACTTCTTTTCACTCAAAGTCCTCAATTTTCAACACAATGTAACACTATAGGGGGGGGGGGGGGGGGGGGGGAGGCCCGTGGCCAGAATCTGGTCCCGGGCCCGACTTGGAGATGTGGCGGCCCTGCATTGGTGAAAGATGCTATTGCCACTTCTATATCTTTTCCGGTTTTCAAAGGAAGGGAAAGGTCTACCATTTCAGCTACTACCGTTTTATATTTGACCCAATCAAATGGGTACTTTACTAGAAAATCTGGAGGAGTAGAATTTTCTGGTTCAATTCCGATTTCCAACAACACAGGAAGATGATCTGAACTCAATTCGTGAAGTACTGAAATAGTAGAGTGAAAACATCCCACGCTCTTTCCAATGAAAAAATCTAGTACATCTGGCATGTTACCGTCAGATGGATAATGAGTAGGTTCATGTGGAGAGAAAACGTCCAAAGCATGTTGTATCACAGCATCGCGAAGGATTTGACCCCGTGGGTTAGAAACATGGGAGGAGAATCTCGGATGCTTCGCATTAAAATCGCCTCCCAATACAAAATTTCTTTGTAGTTCATGAATAATAGCCCAGAAATCTGACATCAATACATGGCATTGTGGAGACGAGTAGAATGATCCGATTCGCAAACGTGGCAGAAGCGAATGATTCAACTCAACCTGAGCTATTTGGAAGTTAGACTCTATTATCTGAGGAAGTTCGTTGTGATTTATACAAGTTTTAATAAGAAGAGCTGATCCACCTTTCCTACTGCCTGAAGGGTGGTCTGCTCTGTAGCATCTGTATCCAGGTACAAAAAAATATATATTAGGAGCTAGTTTTGTTTCAGTGTGTTTGTTATATCAATTTCATTAATATTAAGGAAGAGGCTCAGCTCATGATACTTGTTATTCACCCCTCTAGCATTCCATGTGCATATTCTCATACTATGTTGTGAGGAATTGATCATCGTTTGTTGATAAGTATTGGGATGATTTGTGACAACATTTCCATCATTGGTGTAATGATAGAGATTAATTTGTCTAATTTTTGGTTTACTGAATCTGATTGATTACTTTGAAGGACTGAGGCGTAGGAGATTGGAGTCACTCCCCGATCGATGATTTTATTGGTGGCTGTTGCGGAGTTTGTTTGACTAAAGTTTGTTTGAGGGTTGGCTAAACTCTTTTTTACAGGTACAGTACTTCTCAAAGGGAATGTGATGCTTTGTAAGGTTTTGTGTGTCGGACAGCCTCTATAACTGGCCGTGTGACTACCCTTGCAGTTTACACATTTCGGAGGTGTATCTCGTGATTTGTTGCATTCTGCGGATGCATGTTCATCATCACATTTAACACAACGCGGTTTCTTGTAACAATAATTTTTTGAATGCCCGAACTCCTGGCAATTCATACACTGAATAACAGTTCTTCTAGGTTTTGGGGGTTCAACCCTGATTTTACAGTAATACAAACTTGTTAAAGAATATATTTGCTCATTATTGGAATTTTGTTTCAAGTCAAGGAAGAAAAGGGGAAGAGGAACCTTGGTAATTGGGTGGTGAACTGGGAGCATCTGGATTGGTTCATGTCCCAACTCTCTCAATTCGTTCATCATGGTAGGAATGTCACATGAGGGGTGTAGCCCACGTAAAACTACACGGAAATTGCGTTCAGATTTCATCTGAAATGTGTGGTACTGTGCTCCATTTTTCTGTAAATAGTCAACACATTTTCTGTAATCGTCAACCTCCTCAAAATTCAGTTTTAATTTACTGTCAATGGTTATATGTTTAAAAGCCCCTCTGCATTCAGTTTTTAGATGATTGAGAACAACATGGATGTTAGAGAGATTGTTTATGAAGATTGGGGGTGGTTTTATGGTTCGCTTTTCTGATGTTTGATTGGTATGAGTGGATTGCTAATTAACAAAGTGCTGATAACCTACAATAACATCAATGAGAAGAACTGAAATTCACCTATTATTGAGGAAATTAGCTAGAATGCTGGAGGGGGCGTTAAGGATTGAGTAGATTATGTTTTCACATTAGAAAAAATATTACGTTTTGGCCCAGATGTTCTTTGAACCTGTTGAACAATACATGGTTTAAATCTTCAGTTCTTCTTGATTGAACAAGATTAACAAAACATTTGAACGAAAAATAATTCTGCGAGATACCATGGCTTGACCTTATTGCTTTTTCTCGTTATTTCTCTATAAGGATTCTCTTGAAAATGTGTATGTTAAACCAATTAATTTATATATATTTGAGGTCAATGAATAAAATGTTTTGTTCTTTTTTTGGCGTAGGTAGTCATCTTTCAAAACATTATTAACGTCCTTATTTTTAATTATCTTTTCTTGGATCAATCGAAGCAAAATATAATTCTCTACAACTTCCTCTATTAACACCCCCGTCCACGCCCTTCTCAACCCTCCCCCTCTCACTGTATACTTCCCTTCAATTCTATGTTACAAAAAATGGTCTATAAGAATAGCTCTTAAAATAAAAAGTGCACGCCAGGTGTCCAATCACTGTGCGGCGCACCTTATTACACTAATCATTCTCAGATACCTTCATTGCGCAGGCGTGTCCTTTCTCTCCCTCGTGGGCCGTCACAATACTTTTAGTGTCGACGTGGTTGAGCTCGAGGGCGAGGCCTTTGGGATTGACGGTGTCCTGAATAGCGATCTCATCAAACCAGGGGCTTTGTTTCAGCAAAAGGCACAAAGGGTGTCCGATCCTCCCCATTGCCCCCAGCACAGTTACTTTCAATCCTTCAATGAGGAGAGAATGATTTGTGGAAATTAGATGTACAAAAGGTTTAAAAAACCTCCTCTATTAGGAAGCTTCAGTTGCTAAATAAGTTCCAGGCGTGCTGTATGGCCGTATGAGCCAATTTTCGTAGATTATCGTGTTATATTTTGTTACATTGTATTGAAATTTGAGAACATTGAGTGTTAAGACATTGATTACCACCAATTCCATGGCAAATAAAATTCTACGATTTTAAGCAATTTTAAGCAATTTTACAGTTTTTATAGATTTTTCAGCAATTAGTAATGAAATGTAAGCATATTTTTGCGAATAAATTTGTTAATGTTCTAGTTCATCGTTTATAAACTTCTTTTGTCTAAAATTCTTCTGAAAAATGTAAATTTAACGATTAGCTAATGTAAAATCCTCAGTTTTTTTTATGGGAAAAGGTACCTTAAAGAAACAACAAATAGGATCGGAAAACTACAAATAGGAACAATCGGAAAACAACAAATAGGATCGTGATGGTCGGGCGAAAGGCTGACTTTGTCATCAATATGCCCACGTAGATATAGGCACATACTGAGGGAAAATTAATGCAATGAATTAATACTTCAACGCTTCACTAGTCCTCGCGCATGCGCGAAAGTGTAATCCCGGGAAGACGCTTAATTTCTAGTTTTCATCCGATTTTGATGAAATTTTCTCGAAATGTGCGGGTTAAGCTGTGGATTATGCCCTACCGTTTTCATTTTTCTCATATAATTACTCCAGTTTGCTCATGCACTAACGTTAATAACTTCAAGCTTAATTTTCCTGTTTCCTAATTGACCGATTTCTATACCTACATATTGATTTACTATAATCTGCTATGGAGTTTTTCATGATCATTAAAACCATTTTAATGATCTACACATTCATGTTATTTTCAGTTGGTAGGTACCAACCTACATAGATCAGGGGGACGAGAGAAGCGTAGATGTTTCAATTAATTGCATTAATTTTCCCTCTGCAGGTATACGATTATCTACGCAGGCATATTGATGACAGCCTCCGGATCTCACTTTGAAATGGAGCTCTTTTGTGATACCTATCTAGAATTCGATATCAGTGTGCACTGATCTGCTGAGCCTAATTTGTTTCTTAATCGCCTTATGATCACTCCTGCTTTGGGACACCTCAAAAACAATTACGAAGTGCGGAGGCGCAATGATCAGCTGAGGGGCCTCTGAAGATCATTTCTTTCCTTTTCAACCTGCGTTTTGTTCTGTTTTTGAAACTTTTTCTAAATTTTTGAGATTTACTATAAATATTAAAATTGTGAGGCCCTGGAGCTGTAAAGGTGTGAACCCTTTTGGGAGGCACGAGGCGCCAATTTTTGATCATTTACTATACTCGGGGATTAATAGTAATTATAGACCAATGGTCTGCTTAGAAGGGCTAAGCAATAAATATTTGCTTAATAATTCGCAGCGTTTTTTAATTCAATTTTCGGATTATACGCGAAAAGCAACAAATTTTTAAGAGGGGTGATTGTTTTTCTTGGTCGATTACAATGGTTTATTATTGAGAATAGTAAATCGAAATGAAAAAGTGGAACAAAGTAGCCCTAAAGAGGCCTAAGGATACTTTTACGGTACCTAAGGATACTAAGGAAATAATTTAGTTTCGTCTCAAACGAAGTTAGGGAAGTTTTGTTCGTGCAGGAAGGCGAAAAAAATTGTTTCCTCAAAAATCAAAATTTCTATTTCTAGTTTCAGAGCTTATTGCTCAATTTCGGTTCCCTGTCTGTCTTCTGTGTATGTAGGTTCCTTGTCATGCCCATAACTATGCTAAATTTTAGTCTTCTTTTGAGAGTTTTAGGAATCGTTCGGGTTGGCTCCTAGACTCTCCCCTATAAATTTCACTGTCGTTGGATCAATAATGGCGTGCGCACATGCGCAAACGTGAATTTATTACAATGCCAATTTCTCACAATATATCCGTCCGATTTCGTTCAGACTTGGAGGTAGTTGAGTTTAGGTTTCAAGGAGGTGCACTAGAGTTTTATCGATTAGTTGGTTGTGATTAAATTACTTGTTCTCAGCGATATAGATATATATATATTTTTTTGAAGTTAAGGGATTAATAAATCAGATACGAAATTAATCACTTGAAATCCTTTAATACAGATTTCTTTAAATGGCCCTACAAGGAAGAGATAATCAGGGAGAGTTCTCTGACCATTATGATGTCGAAATGAACATAATTCAATGATAGGTAAGAAGATACTCGCACGAGGGTGAGCAGTTGAGGATAGGAAATGGGTTATAGTTATAAATCACAAACACATTAAAGATAGTTGATTTAGTTGTTGTTGTTGTTTGATAGCATATTGCTATACGCATAAGAGAGAGAGTTTTTACCTTCAAATAGATACGATCTGGAATGAGAGGGGGAGCTCACGGAATCGGCGTTCTTTTGGGAATGTGTCGAGTAACAGTTCCTTCGACAGGAACTGTTACACTACCTACTATGCTTGACCAAAACTAAAATTGAATAACAGGCGAAACTCCAAGACTAATGGATTGATTTTGATAAAATTTTCAGGAAAAGGTGAGGTTTCGCTCCTAGATGGCCAATTTCAAATTTTATTGCCATAGAATGAACTTATTACCCTGTATACCTACTCTCAAAATTGAAGAAACAATTATTTACTGCCAATTTATTAGCATCACCTATTACTTTCTGCATGAGTCTTTCATAAATATCAACTTACCCCTGTCAAATTGATGCTGGTGACTTTGAAGCTTTCTCAGTAATGTACAACCCTTCCGAAGCATTTTCTACTGATTTTGATGGCCCTAAAACTCAAACTAAGTTGACAATAAAATTAAAATATTTTTGTTGAGAAAACTATGAATACCATGTTTCATAGAAACTCGGTTTCGACGTGACAAGTTAAACTTGATTAAACAATAAACTTGATTAAAACGCATTGGAGTGGGATCTTTCTCAAAGTAGGTAGGTTTTGGTACCTACCGCCATCGGGGGCGTATTCGATCAAGGGAGGTGATTTCGGTCAATCACGTTTTTCTGATGCCAAACTCATTTCATTGTCTTACCTGTGAGTGAAACTGTAACTGCTGTGATGATGAAAATGTTTTATATGTTTGTTCTTTAAAACATTTTTTAAACCATTGAGTGAACGAATTCACTCTAGGTCTGTTGGAATGCTCTCAAATCGACAAAAAAAAGGCCTGACCGAATTCACACCCATTATGTGGGTGAGTTCTATCAGACTTTACATTAAAAAAATAATAAAAACAATAGCAGCTACGGACTCCAAACTCTGAAGATCTGTCCTTGGAGTGTGAGAGAACACTGGCGATTTTTTTCAGCATTTTCTGATCACTTTCTGAGGCCCTGTAGGCGGAAAACCATGAATTTTGACCGAATTCGCCCCCGATGACGATACCTATCTAAACATTAAGTTTCATATTACTGTTGTACTTTGGTGAATCATGGGGTCTACAAGTATTGGGAAGCAGATGCCATTTATCCACTATCAACAGGTAATTATATCAGCTGCATCTATTTTGGTTTGATTCCTATAATGAACCTTTCTAATTGACCAAGAAAACTCGTTTACATTAGCGATTCCAAGTACTTACCTCTATTGTACGAAAGTAGTACATAGGAACGTGGATCGCCTTATGAGGTGAATCCATATCTACATTCCTGTACATGCATCCAGAGTACTTAAGAGTTACAAAATTATCTATATTGCGGATTGGAAATTTGCAAATATCTCATTATCCATAAAGGTTATTATTATATACCCAACCGCATTCTTATTATACTATGAGGTTTGTTTGTAGTTCATTGCGTGTAGTTTGGTTGCTTATTTCGAGAGCGGTTTGCGCAGCAATAGATCATTCCATAAATTACGATCTTTCCAAAACGAGTGGAGATTTAGACTTTAGGAATCGTTCCGCTGTGAGCGGGAATCATGCAAAAGAACCAATGAAATAGGTGCACACAGTTGTTTTTAATTACCTCGCTAAGGCAGCTGCAAATTATTACGAAAGGTTTTCTGTATTATATAGCCCTTCAAAGATCCCAGTCACAAAAAAATAAGCAAATTATTACGCAAAGGTTTATTTTTTCTGTGTTAGATAGCCCTTCTACGCCGATCATTGGTCTACAATTAATAATACGTTTGCATTTTTGGAGACTAAAATTATTCAATCTGACAAAAGTGAAAACATTGCCTCCGCTACCTATAAATAGACTTGGGAGCAATATGCAGCTAGGTACCAATGCTTCACTAGTAGGTACATCAAAACGGACAATAGTTAATAAACTCGATTTCGCAAAGTTATAATAAATTCCATGGAACTATTGGCGATTTCAATTAAGGATGAGAAACTAGCGACAGAAAAATTAACCCTCGTAAGCGGGATCACCCGGAAAAGCTGATTCCTGTACTATCTACTCTATGAAGCTGGAATTTAGCATGCAGCCTCTGCGGGACTTCAAGTTGATGATGCCTACGGCCGAGATCAGCTGAGTATAGTACATAAGCTAATTCCTATGATTTAACTCTATGAAGCTGGAATTTAGCATGTAGCCTCTGCGGGACTTCAAGTTGATGATGCCTACGGCCGAGATCAGATGAGTATAGTACATAAGCTAATTCCTATGCTTTAACTCTATGAAGATGGAATTTGGCTTGTAGCCTCTGCGGGACATCAAGAGACGAATAAAATGATGAGCTTTTTCCTGATCTGCTGAGTGAGCTAAATCCTCTCTTTTTCACCCTAGGAATGTGAAATTTGACAGAAAGCCTCTCCAGGATGTTGTAGACGAATGCAATGACGGGTTCCAACTAGATCAGCTGACTTAGCTAAATTCTCTCCCTTTCACCCTAGGAATTTGAAATTTGATAGGGAGCCTCTGTGGGACATCGAGAGACAAATAAAATTAAGGGCTCTTTCCTGATCTGCTGAGTGACCTAAATTATTTCCTTTTAACCCTAGGAATGTAAAATTTGACAAGGAGCCTCTCCAGGACATTAAGAGACGAATGCAATGACGGGTTCCATCCAGATCAGCTGACTTAGCTAAATTCTCGCCTATCCACCCTAGAAATTTGATAGTAAGCCTCTCTGGGACATCGAGAATCGTATAAAATGATGGTATCTTTCCATGAATCACCGCTTACAGCGTCCGACGTATTTTCAACGTCTCAGATACATCAACAATACGATACACAACAGAAACTAATTCAAAAACTTCGTTTACAAAACGAATTGCACCATTATGAATCAAAATTATAATCCCTTACATTATACGCATTCACCCATTATACGTACTATTTTATTATTTATTCTCAATTTATCTCAATTAAATAATAAATTTCAATAAATAAATTATTGCTATTTTTTAACCAAGACTGTACGAATAATATGTTAGGCGGGACAAAGTCCGCTAGGTCAGCTAGTACCTAATAAATTATAATGAAACTTACCAGAAGTTACTGTGAAGAAGTACAGAATTTTTTGATCCTGCGAGGATTTGAAATCCAGCCACCCGCGCGACAGCCCGCAGTTCCTTTGAGGTGTATGTACATACATATACATAGGTCTGTACTCGATTAATCCCTTATTACAGGCACATCCCTGGTGACGTATGGTTTTTGAGCCTAATTTCCTTGACTATTTAGCACATGAAACCTGGAGACGAAAAGCACGTTATCAAGAGGGTAGCGAAGGTCCTTACAGACATGGGGTAAATAATAACGAACGGAAGAACATATAGCGACCAGTAAGGTTTCATTTGACTCATTGAACCTTGTTGTCCATAAATGAAAAATAAATTGCCCATTAATGAAAGTTTTTGGGATATAGATTTTTAAATATTTCATCCCTTAAATACTACCTCTTAGGTGGCGATAGCGATGCCTATTACAGGCACATCCCTGGCTGACGTATGGTTTTTGAGCCTAATTTCCTTGACTATTTAGCACATGAAACCTGGAGACAAAAAGCACGTTATCAAGAGGGTAGCGAAGGTCCAGACAGACATGGGGTAAATAATATTCCTGGTGTCTGATGTCGATCAACTGATGCTCGAGATGAAGTTTCTGATATCATGACGTTCACTAATTCAGCCAAACATCCTTTCAAACAACATTGAATGATAAAAATCGTTCACAATAAGTGTTAACACCCCAGAAGCATCTTCGGTAAAAGTTAATCATTCCGAGGAATCGTCTGAGTTTTTCAAATGTAGCCGGCAACGGGAATTGTTGTATGGTCTTGACTTTTTCATCTAATGGTTTCAGACCTTTAGAGGAAATAGTATGCCCCAAGAATTTGATCTCTTTTTCTGCAATGGTACATTTATTTTTGTTCAAATGTAAGCCATGAAGAGCGAATCGTCTGAGGACCTCTCGTAAGTGTTCCGTGTGTTGTTCTATGTTATGTGAGAAAATTAACACGTCATCTAAATATGCGAAAACAAAGTCAAGACCTCTCAGTATTTGATCCATGAATCGTTGCCATGATTGTGCTGCATTTCGCAACCCAAAGCCCATTCTTAAAAATTCAAAAAGACCGAATGGCGTAATTATTGCAGTTTTCTTAATATCTTCTTCGTTGATAGGTATGTGATGGAAGGCTTTTTTGGATGTCTAACGTTGAAAAAATCGTAGCACCATGGAGGAGGGTGTTAAATGTCTCCGTAGGAAGTAAGTGGGGTATTATTAGCGGCTACCAGTGATCCTCGTCGTGGTTGTCTTCGTTTGCAAATGGAGTTAGGTATTATTGAAACCTGAGCTCCGCTGTCCCTTATTATGGGACGTAACGAACGGAAGAAGCAAGGATATAGCGACCAGTAAGGTTTCATTTGACTCATTGAACCTTGTTGTCCATAAATGAAAAATAAATTGCCCATTAATGAAAGTTTTTGGGATATAGATTTTTAAATATTTCATCCCTTAAATACTACCTCTTAGGTGGCGATAGCGATGCCTATTCGACAGGCACATCCCTGGCTGACGTCGTCTCTGGGGGGGTCGTCATATGGGGTAAATAATATTCCTGGTGTCTGATGTCGATCAACTGATGCTCGAGATGAAGTTTCTGATATACAATTTAAGGCTTTTAGAACACTGAAAACAATAACATTCAAGTTGTTGATACAAATTTATTTTCCTTACCCCAGGCACTCAATAATGTAGCTATACTAAAGCAAAATCTCAAAAATGTTCGAAATATTATCATTTATATAGGTATTGTTCGGAGGAGACCGTCGTTACTAGCAAGTCGAGTACCTGGACCGAGAGCTTTCAATGTAAGGACATCATCATTAGGCAGTCTAAACAGTACAGTACTGAGGATGATGTCCTTACATCGAAAGCGGTCGCTCTTGGTACTCGCCTTGCTGGTGACGAAGGACTCCTCCGAAAGGTGTGTAAATGATGATGATAATTTTACCATTATTACTAGCGGAAATAACCCCTTCGATTTAATACCATGTTCAAAACAGTGTATTTTGTTTGTTATTGATAGATGGCATTTCAATGAATCGCATAAGACCACCGCAGATTGCTATAAATCATATCAGCTATCTTTATCAGCTCGCTCTTTCTTTGGACGAAATTTTTTTTTTCAACAAGAATGTGAACGATAACACGTGTATCAGTGTGAAACTGTGAACAAAGTGAAACTACGAAGATCAAATCAGCTTATACATACTGATATAGTACAATTCTCTTTTAAAGGAATTGAGTTTATTTAACTGTTGCTAAACATACAGGGCGTCACAGATAACGAAGATCTCCCGCTTAAAGTTCGATCCGTTAGTTAGTGGGCAAGAAACGACCGACCGAAATCCGCCGATATGGTGCCGGAACAAATCCGACGATCCGACTCAGGGAAATCCGCCAACGGATGTGATCGGCCGATCTGGTTCGTCAACTCAGGCTGCCGTCTTCAACACACACGAGCGGATCTGCCTGAGGGATCGACAAGTGGGATCGTTTTAATGCGTCTTTTTTTCTTTCTTTTTTGTCGGTTGTTTTCTTGCGTCGTTGTTGTTCAATACAATGTCAAATAAAATGGAGTGGAGTAACGAAAATATCAAAAAATGATCGAGCTATACCGGAGCCAAACATGTTTGAGGAAACTAAGCCACGAGCATTATACAAATAAAAACATTAAAAATAAGATGCTAGCCGACATTGTGGAAGCACTGCGCGCTTATATTCCTACTGTGGATGTAAATATGGTAAAAACAAGAATCCAGAAAAAGAAGTCTGTGTGCAGAAAAGAATGGAAGATGCCGAATGAGACCCATGTGACTCTTCTCTTCTCTTTCCACCCAATTTGCACTTCTTGTTTGCCATGTGAGAGGTAAAGGGCTATTGCGTATAGCCCACTACCAGCTGCCACAAATTTCCTCTTCCTGTCAAGGTCCATAATTGACACAAAACAAATTCGAACAACGCAACGCTATACTTCTCTTTTCCAACTCCCACTGAGCGCCAACGCTCATTATATCTGTGTGCGCATGTGTCATTCCAGACGATAACTCTCCGTAGGATAGAAATAAAAATCCCGTTCATGCGCCAAAAAATTGCATTATTATTTGCTGAAAAATTGATAAAAAACTTAAATAAGTTAGAAAATACAAAATATTTTTTTAGTAACAGAAAATTATATAGAACGAATTTTATGCTATAAAATAGATACATAGTTAGTAGTTGTGTTGGTGGTAACTCCAAGTGCTCAGATTTCGAAACAATGTAACATATTATTATACGATAATCTATGAAAATTCTGTAAAACTTTTTTAAGGTAAAACTAGTAAGTTAAAGTGTAAAACTTGGTTATAACATAACGTAGTTGGAGAGATCTGCCACTGTTACCGTTGTATTCAGCGTGAAAAAATACAGAGAAACTGACCCCAAACTCGTAGGTTCATAAAGTGTCTGTGGTGAAATAACCACCACCCTTAACCAGCCCTTTTCAGGGCTACCAAAAAGAAGTTCACAAGTTAGAACTCATTCAAGGTTTAGTTATTTACCTATTCACGTAAACTGCCAAATAAAATTGAAACCCTGTTTCTTAAGTAGCGTACAACGGAAAATGATGTTTGTGAGGCTAACGGAAACAAGCTATTACACTTAATTATTGTTTGCGGCGCAAAAAGGCCACACCTTACTTTTTTCAACGTGTTTATCGTTCTTTGCCTAGAATGAGCGGAGAGAAACAACAAGAAAAAAGTGAAGGTGACGTCATCTCGCGCCATCAACAGGCACTTTCTTTCAAGGAGGCTCGTTCGCCATTGGGAGTTCGGATTGGATGTAGTGCCGGTTTAGTCTACCCAACGACTGCGGTAGGCGCTGTGGTTATACTCTCACGAACCAAGGCCACTGGAGGCCTGCTGCGCAGTTTTTCTCGACGTGCTCGCCGGTATCGAGATATAACTACCCGGCTTTTGAGATGTTACATAACGTCTCCACCTACCTCTCTATCTCGAGACCGCTTTGAGATAGTTATTAATCTCAATACCTTCGGATAAAGTGACAGTGTAGAATTGGTATCACTTCACATTCTAACTTACCTACTTAGGTAACATTGGACTCAACGAAGTTATCAATGCATCACAATAATGATAATTCCTAATTAAATAATAATGATAAATAATCGTTCTTCAAACTGAGATGATAAATCTACACCATGTTTGTTATTGCAAGTGATAGCACTATTCTTATTAAATTTATATAGGCAGTTGTATTGTTGTTATGTATATTGTCATATTATTGATACCTATCTATGTTTTATGCCCGCAGTTTTCACCTCAGTGAACGATTTCAAGAACGAAAATCTTGATCGTCAGTTTTTGTCGTCAGTTGAAGGCTGTACTTTTCGGTAAATCGCTATGGTTACTGATACACAACCTAAAACAAAATCATAAGTGGCGAAATTAAAAAATAATTTTCTCGAAAACTTTCCTCATGAAATGGTAAGGAGATTTTTTCTGTCGACTTATAAAAATAGAGTTCAGATCATTGAACGACTACTAAGTAACTGTTCGCGCTCCATAAGCACGTTTGCTGGAAGCAACAAACGTCAACACGACAGTGAATCTCATAGCGACAACGGTATGCTGGATTCTGCTGAACTGCTGATAGTTCGGTTTGTTCTTATTCAGCTTTCACTTCAAATATTATGAATGTGTGCCTGACTATATATACTAAGGGTCTGTTCCACCATAGAGGTCTAAAAGAGAGTTAATCCAGAATCTTTAGTTGAACCACAAAAACAGTAGAGATAACTGAATTAACTCTAGATTAAATCGTAATCTTCCGTGGTGGAACGGACTACAAGTGATCCGTGCAGAAAGTTCAGGTGAACATCAAATACCTACACAAAAAATAGTGGGTAGGTACACCTTTGTGAAATAATTTGGATCGTTCTTGAACACTCCCATATGATTCACTACTAGGTATTTCAGACTCTTGCAAGTGATCGTCATTCGAGCAATTAACATTAATCAATTGATTTTGCTATTTTGCTCAGTTGCTATGTGAAGCTAGGCATACTGTACTCTAACGGGCAATCTCCTCTGGTTCCGGGCAACGCTCGGGCAATCTGCTTGTAAGAATAATAAATAGTTACCTAGCAAACTAACATAGTACCTATTATGTTACGAAATAATGTCTCATTTAGTTACGGACCATAAACAATGGTATTTTATCTCAGTCCCATGAATATCCAATGTCAGTAAAAATTTGATACAACCGTCTTAGAAGTCTTTACAGCGTAGCATAAAATAAATGTATACCTATTATGTTTGGTATTTTTAATTAATAATTATTACGGCAGCTATTATTCTGTAATTATAGCTTAATCTTTGATTAGATTAAAAAAAGTCTATCAACTTGCGATTGCTACATAGTTTCCTCGTGTCCATGACATGATTGCAATGATCACTGAAATGTAGGTATTAATGCATTGAAATTTTGGCATTTGAATATTTTGGTTGAAATCCACGACCCCATGACTGTGTCCTCTCCTTGTAAGTGTGAAAAGATGAGTTATTTGCAATTAGGATTTTAAAAATGGAACTGAGTTCTAGGAGAATTTCAAGAATGTGCATAGTAGGTAACGTTTCTTCATTTGGACAGTTCAAATTATAACAAGACTTAACAGAAAAAGGCCTTTCTGTCCTTGAATTGGTTTTTTATTAAATTTCATTTTTATTATTATTCTTCGACGTTTCTCCCCAGAGAAACAAAGGGCTTATTCAGGGAGACAAAGTTCAAAATATTAAATTTAAATTTTTTTACATAAATACCTATTGTTTTATTTTTTGAGATAAAAAATCAAATTCAGAGCTATCAGTAAGAGAAAATCAAATTTAAAATTTTTAAAGTTTATGTAACGTGACGTTCTCGAACAATCAAGTCGAGTCAAGAGACCCTACACCCTGACTTGCTCTTTAGTTCGACTACCCACTGCGTGGCATTCCCAGCGCTCCAGTCGCCATGAGATTTTACACAGATCAGTTTTTCGCTTAGATCAGTGGTCTGGATGCTCGCTACGGTCGCATCTAAAAAATACACAACATCAAGTAGTCAATCCTTTGGTAAAAATTCAAATTAGTTGGTCAGGGTCTAGAGTCTCGTGACTCAACTTGATTGTTTGCGAACATCTCGTGTTTATTTAGGTAATCGTATGTGTTACCTAGTTGCTGGTGTCAGTAATTATAAACTTAGCTCAAGTTTTGAGTGTCTGCCGTATGTCAACTTGGTAAACCATACAGTTACCAACATAAACTTGAAAATTTTAAATTTGATTTTCTCTCACTGATGTCTCTGAATTCGATTTTCATCTCAAAAAAGAAAACAATAATTATTTATTTAAAAAAATTTTAATTTTATATTTTAAATTTTGTCTCCCAGAAGAAGCCCCAGTTCCTGGGGAGAAACTTCGGAGAATAATAATAATGAAAATAATAATAAAAATCCAATTCAAGGACGGAAAGGCCTTTTTTGTAAAGTCTTGTAACAGTATGAATAAGTATGCGTTTTTGTAGTACAAAAGAATTTGTTCTGCGAATCGGTCTCGAGTCTAGTTACAAAAACGCATCACGCGTGATCATCTGAGGGACCCCTGTGGCTAGTTGACTCTCGGTGTTGAAATTTAAAATCGAGCTCTTTCGGGGCATCTAGAACACAATGAGGAATGCCCGCATGTTTGTTTCATGTTTTCCAATGGAAGCTGATAAAATTCCAAGAGTACAGACACCAACCGCACTCTTCTTCGACACATAGCATTCTCTCTAGAATTTTTGAACGTTTTGGTAACAAACTACGTCTTTGCATTGTCCCGCCTGGGCGAGAGAATCGTGCATAGTGTGACTTCTTTTTGCCGAAACTTTGAAACAGCAGAAAAACAAACCACTTATCATAAGAAAGTGCAAAAGTGCCTAATTTCCTAGGTTGAAATTTACTTTCATTTAAAAATTATAAATGCTATTTTTTAGACCAACGAGCAATTATTATTACAAGGTGGGTCTTGTCAGCTGAGGTGCCCCTGAGGCTAGAGGTCAGATGCCAGGTGATGATCCTTTCGTACGATCTGTATCTGTTAGTATCTAACCTTGGTGTTACAGCTTCGTTGACCGATGAAGCTACCTACCTCATTCAACCTGACATTATCGATCCTAAAAACTCAGATACACGTAAAGTAAGGACCTAATTGCATCATTCCCTCCTGGTTCCACTTCACCATGCAACTACGATGTTTCCCCTCTGATTCATAAATAACTCGAGAGAACGAGGGATTGATCTCAACAGAGCGAGCGCCGAGGAAATAAAAATACGTCCTTTCCTGAGGAGGGAAGACTTGCGTAAAAATAAAGCCGATTTGGCGCCCTTCCAAGTCGCGATCGGCTCAATGTAAACAACTGGATTCTCAAGAGACCGGTTTGCCTCCCCGAGACCCGGCAAGTGCCAGTCTTAAATCCCTTCATTCGCCTATGTCTGACGGTCTTGGACAACCGGTAAATTTGCTTAGGAATTCCAGGAATAATATCAGTGTTTATGAAGGCCATGTGAAGCAATAGTAGATTCATTTTAAAAATTCGATGTCGTGCAGTAGTGACCTTATGAGAATTGTTTAAGCGATTGTGTATTAAAATACAAGTGTTAGGTATTTGAAGAATTTGGGTAATTCTATATTCAAAATTGTTTGGCAAGCAAACTAACACTAATGATTCCAGGTAAAAAAAAAAAAAAAAAAAAAAAAAAAAAAAAAAAAAAAAAACAAAAAAAAAAAAAAAAAAAAAAAAACCACTTATAGGGTTCTCTAGCAGTTTTTACCGTTTTAAGGAATTTTGAGCCAATTTTTTAAATTCCTAAACTAAACACAAACTAAACTTCTAACAATAATATTCTAATAAGAGTAATGATAGAAACAAATGATAGGAACTTTTTTCTTCTGCACAAAAAGTTCCGCCCTTTTATGTACTTACCTAACTAATTTTTTGGAAGAAATGGATCTTTTTATCTCAATTTAAAGGTCAGAATCTTGGTATTGGTAACTTAGTTTACTTACTTTAGGATCCCTTTCAGAATACAACACATGTACGAGTATATAACGGCTTACGGTCGACGGACGGTTTTTTAAATTTATTTTTTAAGCTGTTTGAAATCTATGCATATTGATTAAAACAAACAGCAAGTAATGAGGTTAATTTTTTTTGGTTTATTACAAAGATTTATGGAGATCAATGCCCCTAGAAAATATGAATTCGTGCAACATTTTATAGGTGATCCTTGTTTTATTTATACTGCTCATTTTGTATTATTATATTTATGTCAGTAATTATGTGTCTACCTTATAATTATGTTTTAGTACCTTGATGGGTGAGCAGTTATCTACGGATGGAGGTTGTAAGAAATGGAGAATGAAGGGTACCTATAGGTCTAGCTGAGGAAGTTGTGGTGCGATTGAGACGGACCAAGGACAGAAAGGCGCGAAAAAAAGCGCGAATGGACGCCCATCCTTTTTTTCTGTCTTTTTCTTGTTCTCAATTCTTCATCTCCTCTCTACTTGAAGGTCCGTCTGGACCGTTCTGGCCATTTCAATCCTATAATTCTTTTAGTCCCACTCATCATTCAATCGTCTTGTATGTTCGTGTGTGTATAAGTTAGTGGTAATGTCACCGTAGAAGACACGGAGGACACGACAGTTGCTTGTTAATAAGTTACAACTACCTATGTATTTCTGAAAGAGCTTTATGAAAATAGTAATCGCTTGACGAATCAGAATAGAGAAATGCGCCATCAAAGAAATAATACAAATTCCACACCTGTGTCAACGGTTAAATCTGATTTGTGGCAGCGCAGCGGTAATTCTCTTCTTCGCAAAAATAGGTCGAATAAATTAGCAGCCTGTGGGAGACCAGTATTCAAAACAGACTGATGCAGACTGTAGGAAAACGATCGATATTCGACCTCTCAAAAACAAATAATCTCAAGGGCATCCAAACAACATTTTGGATAAAGCAAAGTGTTGAACTACGAAGAAATTTTAATTGAAGCGCTGAAGGCCACAATATTTTTATTTTCAGACTTAAAAAAAAAAAAAAAATAAATAAATAAAAAAAAAAAAAAAAAAAAAAAAAAAAAAATAAAAACTAAAAATACGAGCATAATAATTATTGATAAGATCATGATTAAATAAATATTTAAATCTCTTTCTATTGCAATTGGTCCGATTTTTTTTTTTTTTTTTTTTTTTTTTTTTTGAGAACGAATTATTCTCAGGCCAAACGTTATTTTTATCCTAATTCCAAAGGAAACTGTGAAATTCTTTGAAAAAGAGCTACGTTTGGACAAGGTGATAGACAACGAAGTTAGTGTGGTGTCTCTATGTCAAAGGCCTTCAAAACGTTCTTCGGCAAAGGAAAATGAAATCACAGCAAATAGTATATTTATCGGGACAGTCCCGATTTTAAAGCCTGTGTCCCGGGGTCCCGAATGGGGAAAGAAATTTCCCGATTTTCACCAATAAAGATTTTTTCAAACCAAATCATCATGAAAAGTTATTAGCTTTAATTTAAAATGAATGATTAGTACCGTGGAATTTCTTTACACCGCACACAACATAACTATTATCATAGTCATAGGAGCAGTCTGGAGACCCAACTGTGTTGGCCCCCTCGACCTCAGCGAAGGTTTCTGCCACAGAGGCAGCAAATGAATATTTGATTCTTTACAAAAACTTGGTTGACAGAAAAGAGTCTTTATTTCTACCAATGAAAGTAAAGGAACTTCAAAGAAACAGTGTTGCTGTAGGAAATGCATGCGATTTACAAGAGGTGAAAAATACAGTAGGAACTTTTTATGACCACTGCATTACTTATTTTGATCTTTGGAAATCAAACGTTGACAGCTTGAGTCAACTGTCTTGGATAGACTTAAAGAAGCAGCAGAAGTGGGAAGAACTAGAGGAAAGTTGGGATTTGTTTCAAGATAGGCCACCTCTCTCGCTTGATGATTTGTTCAATGAGCTTAGTGTGCTGAACACACAGCTTCCTGATGTCGTCCTGGCTGAATGGAAAGAACAAAAACTATCAACTGAGCAACGGTGGCTGAGTTTATTTCAGGACTTGTAGAAAAACGAAATAAGCGTTCCTAATCTCAAAACTCTGGTAGAATTTTCTCTTTCTTTACCAGGAACAAATGCTTCAGTCGAGCGAGCTTTCTCATTGATAAACAACTTTTGGACCGCAGAAAAATCTTCAATGGCACCAGGCTGTGTTAAAGCATTACTAATTGTCCAAATGAACAGTTCTTTGTCGTGTGTTGAAATGTACGACAAAATAAGAAAAGACGACTCCTTGCTGAGAGCACTTTCCTCAACACAGAAGTACGACTGGAGCAAAAAGAGTACCCCTGGCCCTAGTGAAAAAATATAACAAGAACAATGATGTAAACAGACTGCTCTGTTAACTTTTAGTTTTTCATTTTTTGGAAAATTAATGTTTGTTTATTTGACTATAAAAACTTACCTGTTGTTCGTGAAGTTCAGTTTGTTCGTGCAAAAGGTACATATTCTTTCTGTGTATGTAATAAACTTCTTGAAATTATTTTGTCATGTAATTCTTAGTGCCACATTCTTTAATGAATATTACATATTTTTAGTTTGATACGAAGCTCTTAATAAACCAATGTTTGAATGGATGAAATAGGCTTAAAAACCAACTTTTAAAGGGTAAAAAATTCAAACTTTTACGGGGGTGGACCCCCGGACCCTCCTCCCCATGGAGGGTATTCTATACCCCTCAGACCCCCTTGATAGTTCTATCCGTCCCGATTTTGCTTAAGATAAATATGGTCACCGTAAGTATATTCCGATAATAATAACAAATATTCCAGTCCACAGCTCTTTTCTCTATGGAAGACTCATTCTTGCGAAGTGTAGAGCCAATCCATTTCCACTATTGTTTCATAATGTCAGATGAGAAAGGCTTTTGATCGGTTCTTTCTAAGAGCTGATCATTGGATATGATATCAGGCCAGAACACGCCAAGGATCCGTCTCAGGCATTGATTGACGAAGACCTGCAGCTTCCGAGTAAGCAAGCTCGTCACCTTCCAGGTCTTGCATCCACAGTGGGGGTCCGATTTTACGTTTGTGCTGAGGAGACGGCGTTTTGTTCTGAGAGAAATATTTCTACTTCTCCATACCGGAGATGTATGAAAGCTGAACGAAAGCGCCATTGGCCTTGCAGATCCGACTCTCCATGTCTTCTCTTCTCCGAACGTCCACCTTACTGGATAGAGTCTACTCGCTCAACAACTTCTCCATTCACCACAAGGTTATCCCTAAGTGCCTTGTAGACTAGGACATCTTGGATCTCTTTCGTCTTCCTTACGTGAGGCCTGACACAATCTACTTGAAGTTGAAACGATCGTTTGCATTTAGTTTTGAGTTTGATGGAAAATGACAATAGAAGGACATTCTCTCCTTACTCCTCTTCATTGCCCATCGGCTCTGGGGGGACTTATACTTGCTCAGAACTGCCACATTCATACCAAAAAAGGCTACCGGCACTTTGTATAAGTGTAATTGTTGAATGTTACAATAATTATAGTTGTCATAATAACTATCTCCATCCAAGGCCGAAACTTGACATATTATGGAAAGTTTGAATGTTGAACAACAAGAAATCCTTGCAAAACATTACAAAAAGGTTATTGATTCCCGTATTTAACAGTTCTTCTGCGCAGATCGCAGGTCGATTTAATTTGATACCAATATAATTTGATATAGACGAATACTTCAAAATGGAGCTTATATGGTACTTCATTATCTCAGTAGCAACAACTACGAAATACCGTAAAACTTTGCTCCACCAAAGGGAAATTTGCTCCAAAAGTTGAGAATCTTTTTCGATGACGTCACACTTATACAATGACTTTTTAGCTTGTCCCAATTTTTCTCTAGAACGTTGGTAATATTGATATATTCTGGGCGGGATTCTATGTGTTTGTGAAACCTTCTCACTGGCTAAATTTTAACTAAAACGTGGTTGTCCGTAATTCGGCATTTTCTAACTGAGATTAATTCTGTTTGTGGGCATTTCCCTTGAAAATAAAGGCGGTAAGTACCTCTTAAATAGTATCACAAATTGATGGGTATTCTAACGAATCGATTCAAGTTGCAAACACTTTGCATTACTCACACTGCTGGGCAACTGGCAGAAAGGTGAAGCGATGTCAGAAAAAAAGGGGGGGAGGGGAAATTAAGTTCCACTAAAAATCAGTCTACGAGCGACGGAGCAAAGTATCCATAATGATCTGCTTGGTCTCATACAGGTGAAGTGTCTCTTGTGTGTCAGATGGTTCGGGTGTACCAAAGGAAAACGGTACGCAAAATTGCTAGAATTATTCCCAGAAATATTAGATTAGATTGCCCATGCGCGAGACTAGTATCGATTGACACAGGCAAAACTCCGATTGTAATGGAACGATTTTAATGAAATTTCCAGGGATTGTATAGGTTAGCTTTTCAACGGTTCCTCATAACTTTCGCCGTCGCATAAATAGTAACCAGTGCGCTCGCCCAAACGTTAACTTCCTTATACTGTCGATTTCTTATCATCTATTGGTCCGATTTCGTTCGAACTCGAGAGGTTGTTGGGTCCAGGATGACGCCGTTTGTATTTTGACACATTTGCTTGAACAGTAGGTAACTATTAAGCAAACTCAAAACCAATATTGGATGACACTCCGAGAATAATGATTCGATTTTGATGAAATGTTCAATTATTGTGTGCGTTAACCTTCAGGCAATTTCCGCACACACAAATATCAATTACAGCCCTAATTTTCATTCTGACTTGTAAATAAATGTATTAGATATAGTTAAATTTTCGGTTGTAGGTAGCATTTTAAAACGTATTTAAAATTTTTTAAAATATTTGAGAGGGATACTTAGTTCAGTCCTTTTTTCTTGGTCGATTACAAAGCTTCATTATTTATTGAAAAGCAAACACTCAATGAGAAACGTATTGAGGTAATTGTATGCAATACATTAACAAAGATGAATTGATACGAGAGTAGAGGAGATATATATTGGTATTGGCTCGTTGCTCCAGCACAAAGCTGTGAAATAATTAGGGGATTTCCAGTTATATAACATTGGTTATACTTTCATGGGTTCTGGTAAATTAAGTCGGAACGAGTTAACAGTGCGCAGTTGGCGGATAGCGTGATCATGTTTAGAAAACCCATCATCTCAAACTGGTTTTTTAATTCCTCTTCCCTCTCTTCTCTTCACCTCCGCTTTATACTTTGAACTATTGTATTCATGAAAGTTCAAGTTGTTTTTAAAGGAAACATCCAAGGCCTTGGTATTAACATCCATGCTGGGAGCGATGAATGTGGTAATCATCAATGGGCGAGGGTGCCTGTCCATTCATGTGTCTTGATTCAATCTATGAATTATTCACAGAGAGGATAGCTGAATCTAAAACTTCAAAACTACATCGAGAGTGCTTCAGCGATATACAGCACTGTTGCAATTCCTCATATGATCATTTATTTTCTCCGGTAAACCATTGAGGGCCTGTACCACGAGAAAAATTATAAATCCAACCTATTCGACTCCCTAACACATTCTACATTTCTACTTGAAGACCGTGATTTCCACCTAAACAACGAATTTAAAATCCCAACTCTTTTAGTCCTTCAACAAAAGTTCGAGTAGGTACTATGGCCGCATTATTTTCTGATGTGTTTTGTATTAATATAGGTAACTATCGTAGGCTATATCAATCAGCCATTTCCATCAGCTGAATGAGACCCGCGCCTAAATACTTTGTTATTTAACCTATGATGTGCGAACAAATGTGTGAACAAGATTTGTTGTATGTTTAGACTTGGATGTTTGTAATTTGCGATTACCAACTTCTTTTCATTGGAATGATGTGATACCTATCAGCATAAGTGTTCGGCCATTTTACATGCAGAAGCTTTTGAAATTCGGTGATTCAATCAAATTCAGCAGTCCCAGCATCTTCTATTAGGAGAAGCAACTGACATCTGTTATGTGCAAATTAAAGGGTAGCAATTTTTGGATATTTTTGGTTTCTCATTGTCATAGATAAACAAGGGAAAGTTGTTTACTGTTCAGCTAAGAACCTGAAAGCGTTGTATGAAGTGATTGGAAGGGTAACTGATGATTTTCAAATAATTATTGTATAAGGTACCACCAATAAAAATTTGCGCCATATTACACGGACATGTCAGCCGATTGATACCGGTAGGCCAATGAATTAGGTACATTCATAACAGCAAACAGTTGTTTAGATTGACTCTCGACTTCAAATTCAAAGGTACAGAATTAAGATTTTTTACTGTGTATCTGTCAACTAACAAATTTCCAGAAGAATAACGTCGAGGTACACAACAAATAGTGGTGTAGACCAATTTATGACTTCAAAGCTAAATGAACAAAGGATTTTTGACTATCTGCCACTGAATGGAATTCCAGAGGAACAACGCCGTGTTACAGAACCAACAGCTGTGTAGATCGATTTCTGACTTCTACGCTACAGGAACATACGATTTTTTGACTATCTCTCACTAAACGAAATTCCAGAAGAATAACGCCGGGGTATGAGACAAACGTGGGAGAGACGGAATTGACGTCATCCTCGAACAACGAGTTCGCCCATCTGCTCGTCGTCGTTCCACAAAAGCCAACGCTCGCCCTTGGCGCACCCGCTGCCCAGTTCTCGCTCCTCGATCCCATTGTCGACAGAACATCTTTTGCAAAGCCTCAATATTTTGCCTTTACCGCCATTTTTTTTTAAACTCATTTACATCACATTTTTAGCTCAATTCTCTGAGCTCTGTCCTTGAAGGCGGGATCACGTGAAAAACATGAAATATCAAAAACGAATTTATCATGAACGAGTTCGGCATAACGCATTTGTCCCTGCTCTTCTGTGATCAGGAGGTAGGGTGGGGTGATCAACTAGCAAATGATGTTGTTGATCAGCCAAAACGATAAAACTAACAAGGTCGATAAAATTATCAATAGTATTAAAATGTTTTGAGATATTACCCCCAACGGGCCAGATTTTATGACAACAAAATGAGTACAAAAAGTTTTCTTCAGTTTCTACTACAGCTAGAAAATTAATATAATTAACATAAATTAATATATTCAATAGTTTTATCATCAACAAATTACAGGGTGATCAGGTACAAAGAAACAAAAAATTCAGTATAACGACCACCTAACCTCAAATGGGTAAATTTGTCACAGCCTCCTTCGGTGGAAAAGAGGATAGTAAGTTGATTTTTCAAAAGTAAAGCGTTATAGAGCATCTCGACGAATTACAAAAAATCAGAAGTCATTTTCAACGTTTTTATTTGTAGAGGCCAAGATCATGGCAATGCAAAATTCATAAATGACAGAACGCTAATGTATATACACAAAATATACTTATACTAAAAAAAAAAAATAAATAAAAATAAATAAATAAACCAACTGTCAGACGGTCTTTTTTCGTCAAGATTTCTCCAACAAATTACCATCGTAATAGTCCCATGAGCGCCGTGTGCAGCTGGACTACAATTGTGAGTTAGATAAGGAACAACAGGACCACCTCTTCGACGTTTTCCTTTAGAAGTGATTCGTGCTACCTTTCTTTGAACCACGGGAGTTATTATCTGATGATATTTTGTTTTCTTCTAATCATGTTTCGTATTTTTATTTCATTCCTTATATTTAAATGTTTCCATTTTTGGGTTATTATTTTCAATAATGATCCTTTGTAATCGACCAAGAAAAAAAATTTAACACCCCCTGACAATTTTTAGGTTTACGTTTCAAGATGCGTAGAATCCAAAAATCGAATAATAAAAAAAAAAATAAATAAATAAATAAATACATAAAAAATCCGTCCGTCCGCAGTCCGCGGATTTTCTGCGAAAATACTAGACCAAACTTGTGTTAAAAATCGCATTGGGGTCTAAATGGTCCTAGAAGCCCGGAATACATTTTTATCAACCCTAAAGGGTTATATTAAGGGGCTAAACATTTAAAAAATCGAGATCTTGAAAACTTTCTAAGTAACAGTTATAATTTTGGTTTATTATTTTCAATAATGAACCTTTGTAATCGACCAAAAAAAAAAAAAAAAAAAAAAAAAAAAAAAAAAAAAAAAAAAAAAAAAAAAAAATTCAACGCCCCCTGAAAATTGGTTGGTTTTCGTTTCAAGATGCGTAGAATCCATAAATCGAATTAAAAAAATCCGTCCGTCTTTAGTCCGCCGTCTGCGGCTTATCTCCGAATATACTGGACCAAACTATATGAAACTTGTGTTAAAAATCACATTTAGGGTCTAGATGGTCCTAGAAGCTCGCCATCAATTTGTATCAACCGTAAAGGGTTGTATTAAACGGCTAAACATTTAAAAAAATCGAGATCTCGAAAACTCTCTAAGTAACAGTTATAACTTTTTGCTTGAAAGAATCGATTATAACCACCCACAACGCTGTATAGTGAGTTGTTCGCTTTCCCTTAGGGCTTGAACATCGAAAAAACAAACAAAAACCTTCGAATTTCTAAGCGCGAGAAGATAGAGAAATCACGTTTTTTTTTTACCGACATAAAATTTCCTCTCGCATTTTACGTTTTCGACTATTCTGAACAACTTTCGTTCCGTGTCTCTCTCTCTATCTCTGTGTCTGTATCTGTGTGTATGTCCGCAAATCCTTGTAACACGCTTAATTTCCACAATATTCAACCGGTTCTTATGAAATTTTCATGTTATGTGTGGGTTAAAAGATGGTCCCCTATGAGTTTCGTTGTTCCCAAATCAATACTCCACTCGGCGCATGCGCAAACGTAAAGTCCATCAACCATCATTTTCGGAGGATAGGTGGAAGAGGTTAATTTGAGCATTCCCTAGCAGTTTCAACATAATTCTATCATTAGTAGCTATTGCGTATTCGCGAAGATGTATTCCTTTTTAAACGGGCCTAATTTCAACAGTTTTCATCTGATTTTGATGAAATTTTCGGGGAATGTGCAGGTTAGGCTGCAAATGGTCCACTATTAATCATCACTCCGTTATGCGCATGCGCATACGTAAATTCCTACAAGCTTCATTTTTTTACTCCCTAGTCGTCCAATCCCGCTCAAATCTGGATAATAGTTGGGGGACAATGGTTTAATTATTCCATGTTAATTTCAACCTGATTGCATCATTATTAGCTCCTGCGTGCGCGAAAGTCCACTCTGAGAACAAGGTCTAGTTTTCATCACATTTTGATTATATTTTCTGGGAATTTTCGGGTTAGGCTGTAGATTGTACCCTACCAATTTCATTTTTCTCAAATCATTGCTCCATTCTGCGCATGCGCTAAATTAAATTACTTCACCCATCATTTTTCTGTTTTTTTAAACATCTTTACTGTGAAGCGTAAAATAGCGGGGTCTTGGAACTTTAAAAGTGTGAATCCTTTTCAGAGGCACGATGCGCCATGTTCTTATTACATATTCCATACGGGGCTTAATAATT